>JBBIGC010171687.1:0-15462 GCA_037576955.1 Lepidarchus adonis
ATCACACGTGCACACGTGGAGCAGCGGGCAGCTATCAACAGCGCCCGGGGAGCAGTGAAGTGGGGATGGTACCTTGCACAAGGGAACCTCAGTGGTGCCCAGGCTGGAACTCAAACCTGCGACTTTCCGATCCCAGGGGCAATGTCCTAACCACTAGGCCACCACTGCCCTATATATCATATTTATTCTGCAGTATACACCACTCCTTGAAGGTACATTTTGCTATTTAAAGGGCAGCTATAGCTCAATGGTTAGAGTGAGTTTGTAACCGAAGGGTTGCAGGTTCGATTCTCGGAACCGCACAGCAGGCTGAAGTGCCCTTGAGCAAGGCACATAACCCCCAACCGCTCACCATGTACGTCGCTCTAGATAAGAGCGTCTGTCAAATGCTGTAAATGTAAAAAATGTAAATGGAATTATAATTTTTTCTAAAATAACTATGACTGACCGCAGATAGGTTTGATACGAAATGGTTTACCAACTAAAATTAACTTTAGAGTGGTGGTGATGAGAACTGGATGTCGCCATGATTTTGGATGCATTTGCCATGTATGGTCATCTACTATGTCTCTGCTAGGAATGGATTTGCAAAAATAAGTTTGATGCCAAAATGTACTCTCAAAACTAAAAAGGCATTTTATTTGTACATTTTATTGAATAACTTTTGTGAGAGCTTTTAAAAGAGATGATCGTAGATCTGATTCCTATCACCACCTCACTGAATCACTGAAATTTGAAATTTGAAAATGCCAACATCAGACTTCACTGAATTATTTGTTCACATATTAATCACTGGATTGGGACTTTTAAGCCCAAAATGTGATCATACTTGAATTGTGCTGAATTTTGTAGCTATTTTAATTGTTAACATTGTTGTCTGTATAAGGTTTGTTTGTTTTACAGGCTTTTTTCTTTCAAAACTAATGTTGGAATTTGCTATGGCAACCTTTCTCTTTCCCCTCCATTCCTTTAAAAAATTGTTCTACAATTACAATGCATCTTTAAGAAGGATGCTCAAAATATAGTTGCTTTGATTAAATATTAGCAACAAAGCTGACCATGGAGTGCTTATAAGGCTGTAATCTTTGTTAGCAAGCTGTTTGATTACCTGTAATGTAGTCTGAGTGTACACTTGTTTACCAAAACCTAGTGCTTCCTTAAGCAGCTGTCTAGCCTGTGAGTTTGTATTTGTAACACATATCCTGGCCTAGCAAATTTTGCCTGTTTCTGGTACCCTTGCCAGCTGCTGCCTCAGTATGTGTTCCCTTCTCTGATGATAACAGGGTTCATTTAGGTTATTATGGATTTGTTATTTGACTGCCTTAGGCTGCCACTAGACACAGTCTAATAAAGTATAGACTAAAAAGCCAGCTCACTGAAGAGATGATGTGTCACCCATCAATGGGCAGTGTTTGAGCTGTCTTGTTTTTGTATACAATGCTTGACTAGACTAGCCATTCTTCTTTTCATAAGAGTTAATATGGCAATTACATTGTGGACTGCAGGCTACTTGTGGGTAATCTTCAAAACGTGTTTGAATGTCATTGCTAATAGTTGTCTCAAATTTTAGCATTTCCCTTGCATACATAACTTCTTGTTTAGCCTCTATCTCCCCTCAGTAGATGGCAGTGGACAGCGCACGTAGATCATTCTATTTGCATATATATTGTACTGTACCATACATCATATGCCCCAAGGGGCTGTTGGAAGAGATAGAGGAGAACATTTTTACTTGTGTGATATTAATAAATTAACCTAAATAAATTAATCACTTGTTAATGGAAAGCCATTTGGCCCTTTTTCCTGCTCTGACTGTCTTCTCTGTGTGGTGATTCTTTTCAGCTATTTTTTGTGCACCTCTTACTGAGGATGGATGTTGGGCTTCTCTTATCCTCTCATCTGCCATTCTTTCTATGCCATCTTATTTTCCCTGCACTACATTAGTCCCCAAAATCTTATATTATATGAAGTCCAGCACAATACATGCATTGCTAAACTGAACATTTTATTTTGGACATACTCTTTTTTGTTATGATCGATCAAGGAGTTTTTAAGCCAATGTACAGAATGAAATGAAGAACACTTGATATACAGTGGGTATATAAAAAGTTCATCATAGGTAAACTTCAACTGTGACAAAATGTATTTAACAAGCAAGAATTCTGCCCCTCACAGACCTGTTACTTCCTCTTTAAGAAGCTCTTATATCCTCCACTCGTTACCTGTATTAATGGTGTCAGACTTCAACCGCCACCATGGTCAAGAACAAAGGGCTGTCTAACGATACCAGGGACAAGCTTGTACACCTGCACAAGACTGGAATGAGCCAGTCTACAATAGGCAGGCAGCTTGGTGTGAAGAGATCAACTAGTGGAGCAATTATTAGAAAAGGAAATAAATACAAGATCTCTGACAATCTCCCTTGACCTGGGGCTCCATGCAAGATTTCACCTTGTGAGGTACAAATGATATTGAGGAAATAGCCCAGAACTACATGGAAGGGGGGACTGGTTAATGACCTGAAGACTGCTGGAACCACAGAGGTTACTATTAGTAACACACCACGTTGTCATGGATTAAAATCCTGCTTAATCCAGTACATGTCCTGGCCCGTCTAAAGTTTGCCAGAGACCACCCGGATGTCATGTGGTCAAATGAGACATAAATGGAACTCTTTGGTATAAACGCCACTAGCCATGTTGGACTGTGAAGCATGAGGGTGGAAATGTTATGTATTGGGGCTGCTTTTCTGCAAAGGGGACAGGACGACTGACCCGTATTAAGGAAAGAATGAATTGGGCCATGAATCGTGAGATTTTGACCAAGAACCTCCTTCCATCAGTGAGAGCATTGAAGATGAAACATGGCTGGATCTTCCAGCATGACAATGATCCCAAACACACCACCCTGGAAGGAGTGGCTACTTAAAAGGCTTTTCAAGATTCTGGAGTGGCCTAGCCAGTCTCCGGACCTAAATCCAATAGACAATCTGTGGAGGGAGTTGAACGTCTGTGTTTCCCAGAGACCGCCCCAAAACACCACAGATCTGCATGGAAAAATGGACCAAAATACCAGCTACAGTGTGTAAACCTGGTTAAGACCTACAGGAAACATTTGACCTCTGTCATTGCCAACCAAGGTTACATTACAAAGTATTGAGATGAACTTTTGTTATTGACCAAATACTTATTTTCTGCACAATTATACCCATGCATTCTTTAGAAATCATATAATGTGATTTCCAGGATTTTTATTTTACATTCTGTCTTTCACAGTTGAAGTGTTCCTATGATGAACATTACAGACTCTCACATCTTTGTAAGTGGGACAAGTACATACAATTTAGAGCATAAGAAACAGAAATGTGTGTTTTGGTTTTATCCACTTTTTTCCCTAAAATGTAAGTATATACTACTGTGCCAAAGTTAGAGACTACACTTTCATTTATTTAATAAAATGACCACTTTGTATGCAACTATGGGAAGTCACAGCTGTAGGTGGTTGACTTTTAAATTAGGAGGAAGAAAAATTAAAGTGTCAGTAAGCACATGAGTAAATAATAATAAGTGCTGTTTTCATATAAAAAAAATTAAAACCCCTATATATATATATATATATAATTATATATATATAATTATACATGGAATGCAATGCTGTTACTATTTCATATTGTGTTCTCATGCAAGCAAAAATGTCTTTTTTCATTCTTTGCTAACCAAATAGCTCAGCTACTGATTTACATTTCTGTACTTGTGACATTCTCTTAACATTAGCGTTTGACTGGAATGTGACCTAATGAATTATTTATAATGTTCTTGTGTTTCACTCTCACGATTCTTTCTCTACCCCTTTGTGGTTGCTTAGACAACAGCTGCCTTGACTTCCAGCCACCTGTCCAGGGTAAATGTACGCCTTTATGGAGTGGGGGGAGTGTCAGGATTGTAAATGCTGGCCCAACCCGCCCATTAACTTCAAAGGTAAAAGAGCATTAGCATTTACATATTTGGCAAACACTCATAGCTAGTACAACATACAACCGAATCCTGTGGGAGATTAAAGAATAGAACATAGTATACCAACCATGTATTCCAATCACTATTATGTATATGACTTCTAAACTGCCTGTCCACAAAAGCTACTATCTGGATTTAACAAAGCAATTAGGTAAGAGCCTCCTATTGGACAATTACTGCATGGATGATTGTTTCAGCTGGCAACAAGTTTTTGTTATTTGACCCTGCATTGAGTAGCTTCTCACTACTTAAACAACCATGTTGGAAGACACATCCTGTGGTCATGGAACAGATGTTAATCTGTTTAATCTGTGAGTATAAACCCCAAAAAAGGCTTCAATTTGCTAGGGAGCATGTGGTCATGTGGTCTGATGAGTCCAGATTTAGTCAAGTCAGTTTTATTTTTTTATAGCGTTTTTTACAACTTATGTTGTCACAAAGCAGCTTTACAGATTTTCCCTGTCCCAGAGTGATGGGCGCATCAGAGTAAGAAGAGAGGTGCATGAAGTGTTGTACCCATCATGCCTAGTGCCTACCATGCAAGCCTGTGGGGGCAGTGCTATGATCTGAGGTTGCTGCAGTCAGTCAGGTCAATGTTCAGCAATGTTATAAGGTCAACTGTCTACCTGAATATACTGAAGGACCATATTATTCCATTTATGAATTTCCTCTACCCTGATGACAAAGGCATATTTTTCACTCCTGGATCGGCCACCATGGAGTCCACACCTTAACCCCATTGAGAATCGTTGGGATGCGCTGGAGAAGAATTTGCTTAGCGCTCCATCATCTCTACAAGATTTCTACAACTCTGGATGGAAATAAATGTTGTGACATTGCCGAAGCTTATCAAAATGTTGCCACAGTGAATGCATGCTGTAATCAAAGCTAAAGGCGGTTCAACAAAATAGTGTGTGACTTCTTTTTGGACTGGCAGTGTAGGTTAGGTTACACACATGAATCTGTTGTCACATTCCTGTTAAACTGGTTTAATCTGGGCTGGTTACTCAAACAGAGATTAAACAGGACTACACAGTGTTGTAGATGTCTGACAAAGTGTTTTTGTAAGTGTTTTGTCTGTCAGCTTACAGTTGCTGAAGGTGACTCCTTCTCTTTCCAGACCACTCTGAAAGAGGGTTCCCTCCACTTTCTCCCATCTGTTGAGTACAACAGGTAATATTGTAATTTAATTCTATGCTAAACTGTATTCATTTGCTACTTTATTACAACACCATGCTGTTGAAGATCTGTACTCCAACTGTTGCATCTGCATCATGTATCATATACCCCTGACTGACACTCTTCACCTACTCCAGCTTATGTAAAAAGAAAAAGCAGCCCCATTCACACCTCTGGTTTCTTCTTTACCCATGATATTCAAGGTATGTTAGCATGATGTGAGATGGCTCTTCTAGAATGGCAGGAAAGCATCATGTCCAGGAAAGGTCTCCTTATGCTGTCTTAAAGCCTGTGCTGATCAACTGATTAATCCCTCTATCATTAGTCTGAATTACATCAGAATCCTTGGTGTTCAATAACATAATCTGAGAAATATTCTCCAACAAGAACAAAACAGGAAAAGAACAGACTGCAATGATTAATGAGGATAGTGGGAATAATGCTTTCTTGCTCCCCTAACTGGCCTTCAACTACTAAAATGTCCCATTCATGTTTTTTGCCCCTGAAGTCCGACCCAAGTCTTTTGTTATTGAGTATCTGCCAATACAGAGCTTTGAGCCTTGATTGCCTGTTTTGCATGCTTTGCTGTATTAATGATAATCGAATGTGATATGCATGCATTACCACATGTTACAAATTAAATGAGTGGTTAATCCAGTACGCAATGAGCATCGACAACAGGCAAACATCAGAACTCTAATATATATTGATGATAACCCAGCTAAAGTCATTTTGGTGATTCTCTGATTTATGCATAAACTAATTCTACATAATGTAAAGAAAATTTTTTGTAAATCTTTAATATTGACTGACTTAGGCCATGTCAAAGATTTGGCAAATTACGGGCTCTACGTTTTTGAGAAATTCCAATGTAAAAACACATAATATTCAACACTGACGCATCTTTGAATCATAATTATCCTGACTTTGTATCATATACAAAATTTAAAGCTTAAATTCTCCCATTTCAAGTCATATGACACATTTCTGGAAAAATTCTTATATTTTTTTAAATTTGGGTCTTTTTAGTATGATGTGCATGCCGAAAAAGCAAACCACTGAAATGAACAGGGGTGTGGTAACACAAACTCTTAAAACTTATAGAAGCAATTATCAAGCACCAATCATGTCACTTAAAAGAAATTCTGTCATTTTATAGCAAAATCAGTAGATCAGCCTCGTGGGCATTCAGACATGTATAACAGTTATTTCAAAAGTATATTACACACATCAGTTTAAAAAATCATATACTGTATATAGCACTTATAAATGGCTATATGATGGTCAAAGAAGTATGTACATCTTGGATGCTAAGAGGCTACATATTCAACATACTACGCCAGTTTAATTCCTTTGGCAAGCCCACATGGTTTTTTTGTTTTGGTCTTCCAACGCCACGTGTTAAGGACTGAGCAGGAGTCACCCCCTCTGCATAGGTAGCGTTGTTATTTTTGACAGTCTGAACACTGTCCTGTGTTCCTGGGTTGGGCACACCAAATCTCTGTATCGTTCTGCTACAAACTCACGAATCTCATCTAATAAGTACATTTTCTTTTCATTACTAAGTCCTTCAGGCTGCAAAGCAATAGGTTTCTCACATGGCACATCATCAGGGTCACATCTCAGCAACTTGTGCGTGTCTTGCACATTACACTCCCATCCACTCTACATTCAATGTGATGGAGTGGCTTGATTGATCAGAGCTTCCTAAAAAATGGTGACAGATAGGTGTCCCAGCCATACATGGGAACAATGACATTACCCACTTCATCACCACAAAGGTGGGGAATCAGCCAAGCAGTCAACTTTTGAACGCCTATACTTGCATTTAAACAGGCCAAACATATAGTCAGGAGCTAATTTAATGTGCCCTGCTAACATGAATGGGCGGGTTATACTTTGATGCTTGCCTGTTATAACCCTCTAGAGAAGGTGCAAGTAGGCCTCCTTTACAGCATAGTTGTCTAGTCAAGAAGTCTGATCACACAGTTGGCCTAAGAGAAAAGAAAGATCACCATCTTTGGAAGTCTTTCTGTTATGATGCCAAATATGGCACACTTGCGAGGTGTCTTGAAGATTGGTCCTGGCTGCATGGGGTCATGTGGATCATGTAGCTGCTGTGCAAAGTCAAAGCTGTAGTGAACCTGAAAACAAAGTGCAACTATTTACTCTATTCATCACTGCACCATGCTTCCTGTAAAATTCCTGTAACATTACTGTGTAGTACCTTTTAATATCTCTACTTAAGTCAGTGTTCTAACTTATACTATTTAACCATGTCCATGCTTTGCCCAAGAATGACTAATTAATAAGTTGACAGCTACTGTAAGGAAAATTAAAATAATTTAGCGTACCTCAAAATCACATTATGAATTTGGTGCAGTGTTACCAGGTGCCAGCAGGTTGGTGATGTCATTCTCAGCTAAAACTCTGCGACATTCCTGGACCTTGCAGTTGTAGTATGAGTGTTCTGTTCTAGCCTACAGCAGATGTTCCTCCACTTTTTCAAGTGCTTGTGTTTTCTCCTCCAAGTCTTTTTTTGAAGCTTTAAGCAATAAAGCACTGTTCTTCTGACAAGTCCAGTCCTGACCGAGGAGGGCAGTAGCTTTAGGTCATCCCTTTTGTATCCTGGAATTCTGCCAGGAAGCAGAACTGCATTTTCTTCTGCATAATTGTGAATAAATGTCACAACTCTCAATGTAATTTACTTCCAAAGCTTAGGCAACTTTCTCTTATTTCCATGTATCCTGGGGGTAACACCATTCTACAAATAGTGCTTGACCAGTGCAGCTAGCTGATCCTTGAAGATGGCATGTAAATACATGAAAGTGTCATGACCGATTTTCTGTCCTTCATAATAGTAATCCAGGTGATAATGTTTACGTGTTGTCTATGATCCCTTTTTTGAATGGACTGTTTCTTGTCCACAGTGTAACTGGCTTTTTATTTGAGCTAACTATCATGTCAAGTGCAGTATTGTCCAATTCTAAATGCCTCATCAAGTGACAGCAATTCCTCCTCCTTGACAGATAAAGTACACTTTTTGCCATTGAAATACTTGCAGGTGTAGGAAAACCCTGTTTTCAGTTTGATGTCTGGACTTCCAGCATTAGAAGCAAATTCTTCTTGTTGGTGTTCCCTCTTCAAATTAACCAAACTAGCAGCTTGGTGCTCAATCACCAAAACTGGAGTGCCCACACCATTCAGCTCACTATCTGAAAAAGCAAGAATAGATTTTTAGTTCTATTAAAACAATTGAGCAATTAATGTACAAACAACTATATTATATTTAGTCAGGCTAGATCTGCATGATTTATCTTGAAGTATGCTGACTGCATGTGGTCTCTCGTGTTCGTAGCATCAGTCAGAGATGGTGGAAGAAGAGCAGGCAGTAAAAAGCTAGGCTAGTAAACTGACTAAGAGTTTTATCACATTTAATATGTATTATGGCAGAAAAATATCAGAAAGCAAATCTGCTCACACATCTGTAAATAAAATCCACCTGTTTTCATCTGAATCACTTTGCAATTGGAGCATTGGCATAGTCACAGTCATGATAGCTAGCTAACTGCTAACATTGTGTAGTTCATGACAAAACTTACCTTCATATTCTTCATTCATCCAAGACCGAGTCATGTTCATCATCATCTTAGTCTTTGACAAAGTAATCTGTTATAAAACCCGTTATGTTGTAGTTTGAGGCAATTTCCTCTAAAGTTATGGCACACTTTCTGTTTAACACTCTGCTATCTTCTGTTCCTTGTGTATCATGGGTGTCGCCATGTTGGATGAAAAAAAATAATCACTTCAGAGTTAGTGTCTAAGACTTTGAGAGATACCAAGCTTAAAATGTCAGTGAAATAGCCCGGTTATCATGACAAAAGGTTAAGTCATCGAAATCAAGGCACTGTTTCTGATTTGTACGAAATGACACTAAGCAATCTACATGGGAAGCGGCACCCGGCTAATTTTTCGACCTCCACTTGAACTGATATTATTGCAGGGAATGCACGTTGATCTTAAGGTCTGTATACACTTTCTAATGACAGAAAATAATTTCCTAAACCGAATAACACCCAAAGCACCAGTTGTTTTTGCACATAAAGAAATCCCAAAGACGTTAGAAAAGCATTGTAAACAAAACAGACTTCTGTTATTTTCCAGTGGAAAATTGAGACATAAGGTGAATAAAAGTAAGAATTTAGCTATTTATCATGTTAAAAATTGACCTCCATACATAATCTATCATTTAGTGCAATAAACCCATATGGCATACTATTGACATTTTTCACGCTATGACTACTTAGACGCTCTTTATTTCATAATTAGATGTGGCGATTTTAGGCAGGTTCTCACAGGTGGGGTCACATATGTTTGGAGAAAAAAAGGAGCAGCATTTTATGAAAAGAACACCTTGACAACCATTAAGCATGGGGGTAGATCTATCATCTATCAAGAAACATCGCATGGGTGAAGGGAAGAATGGATTCCACTAAATACCAGCAAATTCTGGAAGCAAACATCACACCTTCTTTAAGAAAAGGTGAAGCTAAAAAGAGGATGGCTTCTGCAACATGACAATAATCCTAAACCTACTTTCCATGTTTAAATCTTAGTAACATTATTTTTCTTCCTAATGGAATCATTTTAGAAAGGTGCTATATAAATGTATTGTTAATAGAACCAGGAAACCGGTAGGAATAAACCATTACAGATAACTCATACCCTAGTCACCTTTTTTACAGCTACTCCTTTGAACTATTTGTCCTGATGGCATCAGTCCTAGAGTCCTCAGGGTTTGTGGGACTGTTTCAAGTTTTCTTCAAGACGAGCCTAAAACTACAGAGCCCATAGCAAGGTGAACAAGCTGGAGAGGAACTTAAGACTCAGATGGAGGTGTCTAATAAGAGAATGCTGAAGAAACCTCTCAATGTTATAGATGATTCATCCCACCCCATGCATGCAACCCTGATTCTAAACCTGGGGAGAGCTGTGCAGACTCTGCCCAGGCAAAGCTGCTTGTCTTCAGGTTTGTCTTCTGTGTGAAGATTTCTATCTGATCTTCAACCTGAGGGTTCAAACACTCTGGAAGACATCGTATCCCACCAGACTACACACTATTGCATGAAGACTAGCAGTTTAACCATACAGTATCTGTTCTGAATGTATGCTGCTATGCTGTGCTTAGCTATGCCCAGAGTTATGCCAAACACATGTCATCGAGGTAAGGAAGATTGGAGGTAATATTCAGATGTAGACCCCTCCAGTTCTGGGAATGGTCATCTGGTTCACAGTCCATGAACTTTCATCCAGAATTTGCACCTTGTCTGGAAAGCATCTGCAGTTTGAAATGAACGGTCTGGACGCTTTCTATTACTTGCTTTTTTCTGGGCAGTTGGCTTGAGCGTGGTTGCTGCTAGCTTTAGCAAGTTACTGAATTGCTAAAGGTGTGATCCTTTGACTTTGTTGGAGACCTGCATGGTCAGGTCCAGCCAGAGAAAGAGAGAGACCAACTCCAAAGGGGTCCAACCAGAGTGAGAAAGTGGTGGATTCTGGAGCCTCTCATACCAGCTCGAGACCTTTTCCTCAAAAGGTTCAGCATAGTGAGAGAGAGAGAGAGAGAGAGAGAGAGAGGAGTTTCTGGTCTCACCCAGAGGGGTCCAGTCACAGAGGGAGAGTGGGAGTGCTACAAATCTGACTGAATCTCCTACTGGCACCTCAGGGTACTTAAATCATAGATATGACCTTAAACATCATTTAGTTTTCACTTTTCATTTAGTCTTTTCAAAGTATTTTTTTTTTCTAATATTGCATGTCAGAGTGGCAAAATATGTGTACCTCTAGGATTTATTTGAAGGTTTATACATTTACATTTATTCATTTGGCTGATGCTTTTCTTCAAAGCAACTTTCAGGTACAGGTACAGTTCAATCAAGAGTAAATTCAGACATGACAACACTAATGTGAGAGTTACAGGGAGTTCAACACATTCCTCTTAGTCATAGAATACACTGCAGGTGCTACAACATTGCTATCTGAAAGAGAAAACATTCTACACCATCATAAGTCTAAACAGACGGTAAGTGCTACAGCAAAAAAAACCCATAATCTATTCATATCTAGTAGTGCTAAAAGAGTCCAGGACGTTCTTCTTTTATGTGCTTTTTTACCTATAATAAGGCAAGTCACAAATACCATATTTAAGTTATATTGTTGCAAGTAGTATGAACATAAGTGGGAAACTGTCAGATCTGTAGATTAATATCATTTATTTGATCAAAGTCGAGGTTAAAGTAAACTTTATTGTTGGGCTTAGACACTGAGGTTTTCACGGAGCAGTTGAGTCTTGAGGTGTTTCTTGAAGGTAGAGAAGGTCTCTGGAGTTCTGATGTGTCTGGGCAGCTCGTTTCACCAGTGGGGGAGAATGAAGAAGAGTCTGGAGTGGTGTTTTATTCCTTGTGGGTGTTCACTGATGCATCTGTATAGTTACTAAATACAATTAAGTTTTAAGTGAATTAACATGAATTTTGTTTGTTTGTTTTATGGTAATGAGGTTTGTGCAATGGTTAAAGGTGTGTTTTATCCCAGACTGCTTTATATGAGGCACAAGAGAAGGCATTACAATTGAGCTATTTTGGTACAAAACTCACTGGAAACTGCTCTGGTTCATAGTGTAGTTTCTGGGTTTTTTATATTGTTGTTAAAGCAGGTTTGAGGTTAGTTACTAATTTATGTTTTTCATTGTCTTGTTCCCCTGACCAGATGTGACCTGCATCCACGCCCGAGTCGTATTCCAGTAAAGAAAGCTGACCATGCTTCCTCCCATCTACTTCCTTTCTCACACTGCTGTGAAACCCCCACTATAAGAGTTTGGAAGCTCATCAAACCAGGCATCAAAAAACACATAACAGGTTTGTACAGCATTATCATCTTTTAATCAGATGAGTCCAATAAATCTGCCACGCACAGCGTGTCCATTTCAAATACCAAAATCAAGGATGACCATTCTACTTTGTCCAGATATGATTTGATATGAAATGGGGTTTCCAGTCATATCTACAAAGGACATATGTCAAGTCGATTTATTTATATATCGCTTTTTACAACTGATGTCACACAGCAGCTTTACAGAATTTGCTAAATTTACAGAATCCAGGTCTGAGCCCCCAATGAGTAAGCCAAAGGCTACAGAGGCAAGGAAAAACTCCCTAATTATAGGAAGAAATCTTGTAAAGAACCCAGGCTCAGAAGTGGAACCCATCCTCCTCTGGTCGACACCAGAGAGTGATAAAAAGAGAAAAAAAGAGACAAAAACTATGAACAAATAAGATCAATACAATAATCTAACCTAGAGGTAACAAAAGCATGAACAAGTTTTTACTGAGTCACGTGATGACATCATATTCCTCAGATGGAAGAAAGCAGTCCTAGTAGTGTTATTTACATGTGCTTAAAATTAAAGACTGGGGTCAATAATCACACCAAGGTCTTTAACTGCTGTCCAAGATTAAACAGAATGGCCTCCCAGAGTTACTGTGCAATCAGACAACTTGCTCCGAGCTGCTGATGGTCCGATTATGAGTACTTCTGTCTTTTCAGCATTTAATAGTAGGAAGTTTTAAAACATCCACTGTCTAATGTCCTTTACACATTCCTCAGTTACATTTAAGCTGGTGTTTTTCATCTGGCTTTGCTTAAACATCTGCATAGCAATGGAAGTTAACTCCATGCTTTTGGGTAATGTTCCCCAGAGGAAACATGTACAAGGAGAACAGTAATGGACCTAAAATAGAACCCTGTGGAACACCAAACTTTCTTACTATAAGCAGAAGAATCACCATTTATATCTATGAACTGATATTGATTAGTCAGATAAGTCCTAAACCAGGAGAGGGCTGTTCCCTTAATTCCAACAACATTTTTCTAGCCTGTCTAGTAGGATGATGTAATCAGTAGTGTCAAAAGCTGCACTAAAGTTGAGCAATACAAGTAAGACTCATCCCTGATCAGATGCAATTAGAAGGTCGTTTACTACCTTCACCAATGCAGTCTCTGTACTATGATGAGGCCTAAACCCTGATTAGAACCTTTTCATGACTGCTGTTCTTATGTAAGAAAGAACATAACTGCTGTGCTACAGCCTTTTCTAGAATCTTGGAAATAAAAGAGAGGTTTGATATTGATCGATAATTTGAGAGCTGGCAGGGGTCAAGATAAGGCTTTTGTAATTGTACTACTGGTTTGAAAGATTCCGGGACATGGCCGATGCTAAGTGAGGAGTTTATTATTATTTTAAAAGTTACAATTACTGTTATAGTAATTCTTTTAAAAAGTGCATGGATAGTGGATCCAGGATGCATGTAGATGAATTTGATAATGAAATTATTGATATCTGATTCTTCAAGGGGAATAAAACAATCTAATTGTTGATCAAAGATAACGGAACTGTCTGAAGTGTTAATTATTGCACTTTCTGGATTTAAATTTACATTTGCAGGCTAAATTGTTTGTCTAATATTTTTTATTTTATCATTAAAGAAGTTCATAAAGTCATTGCTTTTTAAAGTTGGTGCTATGCTTGTTCTTGTAGCAGCATTATTTCTGGTTAATTTGCTATAGTACATAATAAAAACCTAGGGTTATTCTTGTTAACTTCAATAAGTGTGGAGAAATGGGTTGTCCTACATAAAGCGTTTAGAGCTTTTTTGTAGCTCAGGAGACTCTCCTTCCATGCTAGTTTAAATATTACCAAATTAGTTTGATGCCATTTATACTCTAGTTTCAGTGTACATGTGTGGTTGTTTCTCTCTGATTATTTTTCTTTTCAGGGGAGATACATTATCTAGGGTACAGGAGAGAATCGATTCTAAGCATTCAGATGCTTGATCAAGTTCTGAGGGGTCTGATGCTGATCCAATCAATATTGAAATATTAGAAATATAATTTTGAGCAGTAGATTATGTGAATGTTCACTAAATGTGATATTTCTTATTTCAAAGGTGCAGCTTAAATGAAATAAGATAATGATCTGAGATTGCCTCAGACTCTGGAACTATAACTATATTTTCTATATTTATACAGAGAGTTAGTATTAGATCTAGGGTGTGACCACCACTGTGAGTGGGTTCTACTCCTACTGAATCTAGGATTGATATGAATGCTCCTACAATTAGAGTTAATATAATAAAATTATATAAAATCAGCAAATTTATTTTGGAAATTCTGAGTAAGGCACTTGGGGGTCTGTTAACAATTATTAGTGGAACTGACTGTGAAGATTTATTTTTTTGGTTAAGAGTAAATGTCAGTATGGAGAAGTTCAAAAGATTTAAATGTGTGGCCAGATTTTTGTGTGACGTTCATCACTATAAATTACTTCAACACCTCCTCCTCTGCCAGACAGACTGGTGTAGATAACAGTATCCAGGGGGACTCACCTCGTTTAGTGCTACATACTCATTTGGTCTGCTCCAAGTTTCTGTTAGACACAGTATGTTAAATTTCTGATCAGAGATTATTTCATTAACAATAAGGGCTTTTGACATGAGATCTCATATTTATAATTCCCACTTTAAAACAAAAGTGCTGGCTTTACATTCAGTATGATCTGCCTTTAAATTTATTAGGTTACTAGAACAAACTCTTTGAGTATTTCTATATTTTGGTTTAGTATGGGGAACAGACAATGTGAATATATTGTTACCTGGGTGACGGGTCCAGACGATTAGCCTGTTTTTCTGCTCCCTGACCTGGGCTCTGGATTGTCTCCTATTAACTGTCCTGAGACAATGTGCTATACTGCAAGAAAGGAGAGCTGCACCTTCCTGAGTGGTATGGATACTGTCCCACCTTACCAGGCCCGCTCAAAAAACTCCAATTATCTATAAAGCCCCATTGTTTTCTTGAGCACCACGTGGACAGCCTGCTATAGTCCAAGTAGCCATGCTGCATCGATATGGAGCCAGAACATATTACAGCATTGGACATTGCCTTCACTAATTTACACACCTATATAATGTTACCTTTAGTAACCTTACTTTCCTGAAGCCGTATATTGTTCGCTCATACATGGAAGCGGGCAGCTATCAACAGCACCCGGGGAGCAGTGAAGTGGGGACGGTACCTTGCTCAAGGGTTACCTCTGTGGTGGCCTAGTGGTTAGGACTTTGCCCCTGAGATCTGAAGGTCCGGGGACCACTGAGGTACCCTTGAGCAAGGTACCGTCCCCACTTCACTGCTCCCCGGGTGCTGTTGATAGCTGCCCGCTGCT
>JBBIGC010171708.1:0-15459 GCA_037576955.1 Lepidarchus adonis
AGCTGGAACACATTGTTCCTCCACCCTCTGATGCAGTATTAGTACAGTACTTTAGAGCAGGAAGTAGTACTGTATATGGGAAATATTTTTTTTTGATTACAGAATTAAGATATTTCTTTATCTACATGTATTCAGTATATTAAGGAAATCCAAAGAAAGCTCAGCAACCTTCAAGCCCACTTGAAATACCATTATCAAAACTTTTTTTAATTTTATACCCAAACATGCGCAACAATATCTGTCTCCCATTGTAAATGTATAATGCTTCATAAAGAGGGCATCAGAAAACAGCAACGATGAACTGGAAAGCAAAAATTGGTAAAATTCCACTTGCAGGACTGCAACTGTTAATCTTCTCAGTTCCCAAATGATTAAGCAGTGTGAGTCAACCAAAGGTGATGTAACATAGTAATAAACTCCTTTCTCTTGAATGTGTCAAATTGTAAATGTGTATTTACACTAATTAGTGAAAATATTGAGAAAATTTTAAGTTTAATCAGGTAAAATTAAAGTTCAAGAGAGTTAAGAAATCATACGTTCTTGTTTTTATTGCATTTTATGAATAAACTTTTTTGAAAAACAGATTTGTGAATTAAAACACAAATGGCTTAAATTTTCTATCAATTTCCTACTAACATATATAACCAAATGAATATAGAAGCTTGACTTGGAAGTTTTTATTGGGTATACACATTACATGTAAAATGCCTAGTGCGTCCACATTAAAATGGCAAAGTCTAAAGTAAAGTCTACAATGCCTGGGAATGGCTTAAAGACAAAAAAGAGAAAAATAAAGCTGACGTCCCAATTTGTAAGCTGCATTCCCAGTGTACAAAAGAACAAGAATCGCCCTCAAAGCACCTGATTACCATTACATAAGAACCCCACCCCAGGGTATTTTCTCTTAACTTGTTTGCAAAGGAAATTAAAGCTTCTGTCTTTACTGGTGATAAAGCCGTGGCCTTAATGATACATTTAAACTCTATTAACTCTCAGACAAAAGCCAGAGTGAAACGCTGCACTCATTTTATGAAGGGAGTAGGCTTTCAAATAAGCAATTACTACCTCCTGCCTTAAGCCCAGGGTGGAAACTGCACTGAAGAGGAACCGGAGATAAACCGATAAAGCTACACTGAGGCAAAACAAAATCCAATCTCAGTGGTGAGCACAATACAGAGAAAATCAATTTAACCCATTTCATTAATTCAATTTTGTCTAATATGGCCATGTACACCTTTGTCAGAGCCATGACAGTCACAAGAGTCAAACAAAATTTCCTATTTAATCTTTTGTCTCATTTGTTCATAGTTTTTTTCCTCTTTATCACTCTCCGGTGTCGACCAGAGGAGGATGGGTTCCCCTTCTGAGCCTTGGTTCCTTTCAAGGTTTCTTCCTATAATTAGGGAGTTTTTCTTGGCTCTGTCGCCTTTGGCTCATTGGGGCTAGACCCCGAATTCCACTGATTTGTAAAAAGCGCTGTATAAGTAAATTGATTTGAACTGAATTTTGGATTAAAACCCATAAAACGCCCAAGAAATTTGGAAATTACACTTTTTCCGCATTTGTGCTAGTAACTAGTGCAAAAGTAGTGCAGACCACCATCAACTACAATCCTGTCCATCCCAGTTTTGATGTGCCACAGTTTTTCATGGTCCCCACATCTAAACTAGTTCATCAGGAAGTGATCAAAACTAACCATCCACCTCACTAATGCTCTTGTGGCTGAATGCTATCAATTTCTCACAGCCAATGTTCTAATAAGCCTCCTAGAAACTTGGAAAATTTTAATGTTGCAAACTACCTATGAATATCTGAAGGAACGTGATGAGCTGGCATCTGTAGATGTTTGAACATATAGAGTACATCAGTGAAGTCTGTGGCTTGACGGCATTGACGAAGCAAGACATGCACAAGCTGACATCTTCAGATCTCAATGAATAGTGATAAGCCACTTGACTGAAGGGTGATACAGAAAAACAGCAGAACTCAACAGTGTGAACGTTCACACCTAAACAATATGAAAGATTTCGACAATTGCAGCTATGGTGCCCTATGGGACACCCAAGTTCTTCACCATCTTGTGGTCTGATAAACCACCATAAATAATCCCTATAAGTAAAAAAGTCAAGCTGGAGCCAGTAAATCAATGGAACTCAATGGAACACATTATTTTAACCAGGCAGTCGAAATAAAAAGAAAAAAAAATCCCCAGCAGATGGTCATCACCCGTCAGCTTGTTGCACTGCCAACCAACGACTGCAAAACACCTCCTGCTGTGACACAATCATCTCCCTGCGGACTAACCATTAATGCACCCTCAGCTCCCCGACTCGCAGGAAGGCCACTCTGCTCACACTCTGACCATGATTACATATCGATCTACAGCGTGCGGACGGTGCGGAGTGCGCTGACTCGTCATGTGAAGTTCAGAAGCTAAACTGCAGAAAGGCTGTTTGATTCATACCTGCTGGAGCTCCACTCACTGAGGGAAGTGTAGGCTGTAGCCCATCACACAACAAACACCCAGCTAAATATGGCACTAGTGTGTCATTCCTGGAATTGTTTCGAAATGTTAAGGATGGTGGAAAGGAAACTTGTATCTGCACTCATTGGTTTTTGTGGGCAGCCGTGGCCTAATGGTTATAGAAGTTGGTTTGCGAAGAGTCGAGGGTTCGAGTCCTGGGCCCAGTAGGAGGCTGACGTACCCTTGAACAAGGCACCTAACCCCCAACTGCTCACCCTGTACATCACTCTGCCAAATGATATACAGTATCTTTACAGTACAGTCCATATTTAAAAAAAAATCATTGGACGAGTGGTCAGTTGAATAACAGTTTATAAAACAGGGTAAATTTGCTGTCCCCTCAAAATAACTCAACACAGCTATTAATGTTTAAACCACTGGTACCAAAAGTGAGTATACCCCTAAGTGAAAATGTCCAGATTGTGCCTCATCAGCCATTTTCTTTCCCAGTGTCATGTGACTACGTTAGTGTTACAAGGTCTCAGGTGTGTCAAACTTGGTGTTATCGCTCACACACATTCTCATACTGGTCACTAGAAGTTGTGACACCTCGTGGCAAAGAAAAAGAATTGCTCTACATAAAGATGGTTTAGGCAATAAGAAGAAGCCAACACCCTGAAACTGACCTGCAGAACAGTAGCCAAGACCATAGAGCGGTTTAACAGGACCGGTTCCACTCTGAACAGGCCTCACCATGGTCGACCAAAGAAGTTTCAACGTCATATCCAGAGGTTACCTTCTGAAAATAGATGTGAGTGCTGCCATGTTGTTTATACTGTAGCGTCTGTTTAAACTTACTCATAAGCACTTAATGATAATGCAAAATGTGTTTTCTTTCAAATAGTAATGCTGTAGCACTTAATCTCTGCACTGTTGTAGCACCTGCACTGTTTTCTATGACTAAGAACAGTGTGCTGAACTGCTTGAACAATAGTTTTGTCCAATTTGGACATTTTCACTTAGGGATGTACTCACTATTGTTGCCAGCGGTTTGGACATTAATGGCTGTGTTGAGTTATTTTAAAGGGACAGTAAATTTACACTGTTATACAAGCTGTACACTGACTACTTTACGTTATATCAAAGTGTCATATAGAATATAATATAATATAATATAATAGAATAGAATAGAATAGAATAGAATAGAATAGAATAGAATACAATAGAATAGTCTATTGTCATTGTGCATTGTACAACGAGATTAGTAGGGCATCTCCTCTTAGTTACTTAAAAGGGAAAATGAACTTTTAAACATTTAAAATATATGCCATAATAAATCTAATAAATAATAGTAAAATAGTAATGTAATGTAGTAGTAACAATAGTAAAATGCTAAAAGACAATAGTTCCAATGATTCAACAAAAAGTACAGGGATTGGACTGCTGAGGACTGGGGTAAAGTCATTTTTTCTGATGAAGCCCCTTTCTGATTGTTTGGGACATCTGAAAAAATGATTGTCCAGGGAGGAAAATGTGAGCGCTACCATCAGTCCTGTCTTATGCCAACAGTAAAGAGTAATGAGACCATTCATGTGTGGGGCTGCTTCTCATTCAAGGGAGTGAACTCACCCACAATTTTGCATAAGATCACAGTCATGAATAAAGAATGAAACCAAAACATCCGACAGCAATTACTTCCAACCATCCAAGAACAGTTTGGTGTAGAATAATGCCTTTTCCAGCATGATGGGGCACTGTGTGGGTCCATGGCCAGAAAACTTCTCAGACCTTAATCCAATTGAGAACTCCAAGCATTGATTATGAAAAAACGTGTTGCCATTAGTCAGGATTTGGTCCAGAAGATGATTGACGGGGCGAATTGCAGAGATCTTGAAAAAGAAGGTCCAACACTGCACATATTGACTCTGTGCATAAACTTAATGCAATTGTCAATCAAAAGAAATGTATGAAATGCTTGTAATTATACTTCAAAATAGTACATGACAAACAGACCTAAAAAACACGGAAGCAGCAAACTTTGAGAAAACCAGTATGTGTTCCATTCTCAAAACTTTTGCCCACAAGAGTAGGTGTACTTAGAGGTTGTTTCATTTATGCAAATTCTTACCCACAACCGGGGGACACAGGAGCTATGCAACACAAACTAACATCAGATGAAGCATCATACTCATATACTCATCCTCGCACTGTATTTTCTATAAAGGGGATCCTTGAGTTGGTCAGGGTTCCGTTCCTCCGAATGTGACATAACCTGAATTTCACTGTAAGTCAGAACTTATACATGTACTGACCGTATAACACATGCATGTAATGATGGCATATATTTATTAATCATAAACGAGTAGCACATATATAGCTAAAATGAGGCAGTTGTGGTGGCATGTGGTGTGTTTCATGGGGAGCAATGCATTGTGGCCTTTGTAGTCTCTGGTGCTGGAAAACAGGTGGGTAATACGGGTGAAAAAGAGGTGGAAATAGTTGCTTTTTGGGTTAGTTTGTTAGCGGGGAGACAGAGGGTAAAATAAACACATAGATCACATCCACAGCAATAATGAAGTGAAACAGTTCCTGATCTTTACTGTAGAGTCTGCCTTACACTTGGATGCCATAATGAATTTTCCAAACAAGCCACACAAATGAAAGAGAACAAATGGCATATGTCATAAACACTGTATAAAAAAAAAGGAGGCAGCCAGTGACGTAACCAAGAATTGCTGTCGAGTGCGACATAACACAACCCCCATGCTCTCATATCAGCTGAGTACATTCAATAATTTTGAAGCCTAGCCAAACCAACCATTTTCATAGGAGGTACTTGCTTTTTCCACAACCCATTTGTCCAAAAGCAATGCAGCAAACTAAACTGTTCAGGTTATGGAAAATTCATTTGAAATTCATATCACCATGATATTTATTTCAGCCCTGAATAAATGTATAATATGAATATATTCACCGATGTTGCACAGAGAACGATTGAGAGAGTGTGATTAGCTGGCTAATGCATCACCGCTACAAGGAGGCTCGAAGCTACGATAGCTAATGAATGAAGTCGGCAAAGCTCTTTTAATGAGACGCAGAATCTGCATGCTGAGATTCATAACCACCATCACACAATAGTCATTAACAGCAGACTTGATTAAAGTTCACTTCGAAGAAACAAAAACACAATGTTTTCTGATGAACATGATCCATCATCCACAACAGGGCAATATGTTGAGAGAAGAGGTACGATGCCAGCACATGGAGGTAAAAAGATATAGCAGGTGCACAAGACAAAAACACCTCATGGTTTATTCATTCACTTTCCAAACTTTCCAGTTTGGGTTGCGGGGAAGCTGGATCCGATCCCAGCTGACCACAGGCCACACCCTGGATAGGAGGCCTCATGGCTTAATCAAACCTAATCTTGCTTGACAATCCAATAATCTTGATTCTGCACTAAAGCAGAAATGAATAATGTCCCATGGTCTGTAACTAACAAGTCTTTTTTGCAGGTCAAGTGTTCAATTCCCAGAAGGGAGGAGGGCACCTAACCCCCTACTGGTGCTGCTACAGTTGCTACCCACAGTGTACGTGCTCACAGACTTGGACATTATCCATTGGGGATAATTACAGGCTGATAAATGTAAAAATATATATTTTCAAAAGGTAGACGCCTACTATACAATCTAGGGTAGAGTTGGCCTAGTTGGCCCTTGTGATTGGTTCAAGAACCCTTGAACAAACTACCGTTCCATTACACTGCTTCCCAGGTGCTGTTGATAGCTGCCCATTGCTCCACATGTGGATGGGCTAAATGAGGTCACATTTCACTATGAATAGGAGGCAGTAGTGTTCAGACTTAACCATTGAAGACCAACAGATTCTGCAGTAGAGTCGCAGCAATACTCTGGCCTGGAGCACAGGTAAAAAAAAAGATCTTCATTTTCCCACACTAGAGATTAATCAGGTGGATTTTGCCCCTCCCAACAATCACAAATTACGTCTCCATCTTTGACACAGCTCCTAAAGGGACATTCTGGCCAGAATGAGAACTTTATCACTGGATGTGACGTAAGCATGCCCACCCTGAGCATACAGTGGGGCAAAACAGTATTTGGCAGCCACTGATTCTGAAGTCTTCCCACTTAAAAAGAGGTGAAAGTCTGTAATGTTCATCATAGGTTCGCTTCAACTGTGATAAAAAAAAAAAAACCCCAGGAAATCACATTGTATCATTTCGAAAGAATTTACTTGTATAATGGTGTTGAAAATAAATATTTGGTCAATAACAAAAGTTTACCTCAATACTTTGTAATGTGTCCTTGGTTGTTTCCTGTAAGTCTTCACCAGGTTTGCACACACTGTAGCCGGTATTTTGGACCATTCTTCTATGAGACATTCTCTCAATCTTCCTCTGGATCATCCAGATGGTCTCTGGCAAACTTTAAACAGACCTGGATATGTGCTGCTTAAGCAGGGTTTCTCTGGCCTGGGGTACAGGTGAAAAAAAGCCTGTAAATGGTTGATTAAGCTTGCAGCCATTCAACCAGATTATCTAATGACATGGGACCATGGAATATGTTTGGTGATGACTACAAAGTTATTAGAAATAGGCCATTTCCTCATGGGAGGACATTGTGAAACATGGCACTTTTGATATCTGTGTCAACCAAGCTACTTTTATTTCCACCAATGTACTCTCTCTTAGTATCCAGAAGGCATTTGGAAAAAAAAAAGCCAAAAGCCAAAAAAGAGTAATAGGTTTTCCCCCAAATGAATCATGTACGATCATGAACAAAAGGAACCGACAAATCCGATGATGGTACCAACACTGGGAAAGTGAATGCTAACATCATCTTTCTCTCAGTCATGCGAAGCACCACCAAATCTCATTAGAGCAGCTGCTGATACCTCTTCATTGGGCAGCAATGCCAGCACTGGATGATGGTGGAGAACACCATCCTACCTCCCAGACAGAGTAAAGACACTTATGGTCTCTTCCAGCCAGTGATGGCTATGGCATCGTCGTGGGAATTCGTAATGCAGATTGGATCAACAAAGCCCTACATTATCATACATTGAATTACATAATCCAACCATGTGGTAAAAGGAATATTACCTCACAATATGCAGTTTAATATGGGAATCAACCAATCCTAACTTACAATAAAGTCACAAAATTGGGCTAATTGGGCGGCCACATTGGGGGCAGCCATGGCCTAAGGTTAGATAAGTGGGTTTGTGACCGAAGGATCATGGGTTCGATTTTCCTTGAGACAAGAACACCTAACCCCCTACTGCTCCCTGGGTGCTGCTACAATGGCTGCCCACTGCTCTGGGTGTGCCTCGGATGCAAAATACAGTGTTAATAACTTATAATGACTTCTAAACCAATTATTTGAAGATGTTTACAGCTGGAATCACATTAGAATTGCACAAATGCACAAAATGTTTATTAGTAGCAAACGCTAAAACAACAATAAGCTCCTGAATGCTAAGTTCTACCAGGCCCACTGCCATCTGAGATAATGACTAAAGTAGCAGGACCATCACTGTCACATCAGCATGGCACAGATGGTGGGACTGTCACTCCATTACAGAACCCACCCGCTAAATAATTACTAAAACTGCTCCCATTACTAAGTGATACAACAACAGCAGACATCAAACAACGCCTCAGAGTCTTCTACAAACTGGACATCCAGTAATCGAATAATTAGATAAAGAGAAAGTCAAGGTCGTCCGAGGCATTTCCACAGAGACAGCTGCATCCTCCAGACGTCTGAGGATTTATTGCTAAATTAGAATAGATATTCAGAGACACTTTTAGCAAAGAAGGGAGTGAAAATACTTCTAGAATGGTTTATAAAGGGCAATATTTCAAAAGATCTTCATTAGGCTTATGCTTTTCCCACACTAGAGATTAATCAGGTGGATTTTGCCCCTCCCAACAATCACAAATTACGTCTCCATCTTTGACACAGCTCCTAAATAGACATTCTGGCCAGAATGAGAACTTTATCACTGGATGTGATGTAAGCATGCCCACCCTGAGCATACAGTGGGGCAAAACAGTATTTGGCAGCCACTGATTCTGATGTCTTCCCACTTAAAAAGAGGTGAAAGTCTGTAATGTTCATCATAGGTTCACTTTAACTGTGATAAAAAAAACAGGAAATAACATTGTATAATTTCTAAAGAATTTATTTGTATAATGGTGTAGAAAATAAATATTTGGTCAATAACAAAAGTTTACCTCAATACTTTGTAATGTATCCTTGGTTGTTTCCTGTAGGTCTTCACCAGGTTTGCACACACTGTAGCTGGTATTTTGGACCATTCTTCTATGAGACATTCTCTCAATCTTCCTCTGGATCATCCAGATGGTCTCTGGCAAACATGGACCCCACTTCTCAACAAGCTGCTGCTTATTGTAGACTGGATCATCCCAGTCTTGTACAGGTGTACCATCTTGTCCCTGTTGTCGTTAGACAGCTCTCTGGTCTTGGCCATGATGGAGGTTGGAGACTGACTGTTTGAAGGTGTGGACAGGTGTCTTTTATACAGATAACAAGTTCAAACAGGTGCCATTAATACAGGTAACGAGTGGAGGATAAAAGAGCTTCTTAAAAAAGAAGTACATGTAACAGGTCTGCAAGGGGCAGAATTCTTGCTTGTTTGTACAAGCTAAATACATATTTTCTGCACCATTATACAAATATAATGTGCATGCTTCCTCCAAGTAACATAAAGCCAGCCATTACATCTTTTCAAATTACTGCCAACACAACTACAACTACACGCTCAGAGGTCTGCTACACTCTTACCCAGAGTCAATTATGTTAATTTAGATTCCCAGCCATGGACAGACGCACCGCCAGAGATTGAACAGGCAACCTGTTTCACATATTTATTTTAATGCTGGAGCTTCAAGATGACGTAGAGCATCCAACTACTTACACGCACAGTCTCCAGATTCAACTAACCAAATAAACCAAAGCGCCCTTTAGAACGCAAAGTTTCTCAAACCTTTCTCTGTTCTAATTCATTGTAAACCAACCACTTCAGAGTACTCAGGATTTAGTTTAATACACCACCATGCAGTGGTTAAGAATATGCTCTATTGATCATAGGGTTACAGGTTCAAATATCAGCCCAGGCACCACTGACCTCCTCTTGAACAAGGTACACTGGGTGCTGTTGATAGCTGCCCATTGGCAGTGGATGGGTTATGTGGTCACATTTGGTTGTGGTGCACTTTCTGTGATGAGATGTGTTCACAATAACACAGTCACTATCACTTATTAACAAAGCCATGTAACCTTAACATAGACTAAATGTATTGGCGGAAGTGTAGACTCTATCGTAGACCTTCCATATATCTTAAATGACGCCATGACGCATTGCACCAGTTATTCAGAACTGAAAGCAGCTGGAATCCTTGGAGGAGTAATGGACCAGAATGATTAAATGAAATGAAATTATTCTCATTCATCATAGAGGGATTATTCTTACGCGACATACCCTGACTAATGAAGGTGCACTAAGTGAGGCGATGAGGCGATTTCCACAGCTCCGACTGCGGAGGGCTGTCCCGGAAAGTGGTTACTTATGAAGCGACAGGCGTTGCTCTACTTTAGGCCTGGGATTGATCACAATTCAGAAATGATTTATGACTCGAAATTGAGTGTCGTGCAGAGCGTATTCAAAAGTGATTACTAATTCAAAAGCATCCAGTCAAACAGGAACTTGATAAAACGATCTTTTCATCACTCAATGTTCAACCTCACCAAGGCCTTACAAAGCATATGTCCAAATACAATCGGAAAAAAACGAAGTGTATACTGTATCTACTATATACAACATATGTGTTTAGAAATACTAACAGGTTTGCTCATTAGTGGTGAGCTTCGTTGGCAACTTTGGACTCGGTGTCTAGCTATTTTTAGCCGCGCTGCTTTGATGACACCAATTTCTCACCCTCCCCTTCAAGCTGAACCGGCAAAGGGCGTTCGTTAAGCAGTTTCTCCTGAGCCGAGTTCGTCTTCATTAGGAGCAAGCTAAAACACTTGACGGCCTTCCATATGCTTCTCCGGATGCAGCTGTGAAACTTTTTCTCAATGCAATATCAGGGAAGGTTCCATGCACTGAAAATGTAGCTTTTCAGTCTATGACAGCAGGAAGCCATCAATGTGTCAACACACTGTTGAATCGCTGCATGTCTGCATGAACTCCCTACTTGCCCAATCTTCCAGTCACCTGCTCAGCCTCTGGAGAGATACACAAACCCAGCAAGATGGCAACCAGTTCTTACGTAGCTTGTTGCTGGGGCAATGACTGTGAGGATGATTCTTTTAATAGAAACCTATTGGTTTTCACATAAAGTTGCACAATAGACTTGAGGCTGTTTGATTAACGACTGAAGCCAGAGTTCAGTTGGTGCAACAGCTTTTCTTATACTGCTCTCAGTCCATATACTATGAGTGTGTATTTATGGTTATTATGGAGTGCTTATCATTTCCCCAAGTACAATCAATTTCCTACATACAAAAAAAGTATTTTTTCGTTTTTACATGATCCAATTTGTTTTTACATGATCATTTTCCAACATACTATTTTAATGTAGAAGTCTTACCTTTACATTATGTGAAGGTTCTATACATTTTAAAAAGGTTCTTCACATCCACATCTCTAACAAAGGTGGTTGTCTTTGGAACTATGCATTGGAAGGTTCTTCACCAACCCGGAAGAGGTTCTTCATTGCACCAATGTTTTTAGGAATGTAGAGTAGAGTCAAGTTCAAGACCAGGTCACTGACTTCGAGTCGAGATGGAGTAAAAATGGAGTAAAAACTGACATTGGGTCTGTGGATTGACAGAAAATTATGAGCATGGATGCATGGAGATCTGGAAGGTACTGTTTACTCTATTAGATTTGATTTTTACATTATTGTATTGTATTGTTCTGCGTCTCTGTGTGTTGTGGCAGTCATCACATAAACAATTCCCCCCCGGGATCAATTAAAGTTTTCTGATTCTGATTCTGATTCATAACCATGCAGGCAATTGCCATTCTAGATAGGTTTTTTTTTAATAAAGTCAAACCTTGATAACTCACCTCTATTGGTCTGGGGTCTAAATTTGGCGAGAGGTGGGGTTGGTGAGTTATCGTAATGGGGGTAAATACATGGAAGGAAATCTGTCCTGGTGAGGTGAGATAACGAGGGGAGTGAGCTAACGGGGTTTGACTGTAAATTAAACCAAAAAAGTTTATTTATTGAAGTTTTTAAAAACAAAGCAATAGGACAATATTTGGCAAGACCAGCGGTCAAAACTTAGATAAGTCCATATGCAAATACCAACAGATCTAAACAATAAAAACAACCCATACATAAACAAATTAATATACAAACAATATATAAATATTAGTATGTAAATATGGTTGAAGTTTACCCTGCAGTTCATATTTGCAAACTACTTTTCCACTTTTTTTCATTTATTTGTGATGTCACAGAAATTTGCATATAGTCAGCGTACAGCAGAGTTTTTCAGTCCAGACTGCTCATGGAATGATGTACTGTACAACACAGGGCAGCCAATCAGAACATATACATAGATCAGTCTCAAAGGTACTGTGACAAAAACTGCCAAAAACATAAAAAGCAAACAAACAAATAAACAAACAATAAAAATGGAAAAAAATGGAAAGTAGAAAAGATAAGTCTTGGCTTGATTCAATTTCATTCTTTCTAAGGAACAAAAATGGAAATTGGTCAACTAAAAACGCTTAATGTCTGTATTTGGTACAAACACAACCAATAAAACCAAACAAATGTCAGAGCAAAAAAAAAAAATCCCAACAAAGAGCCCTTTAAAGTAAACTGGAAATCCAGCGGGTCTTTTCCTGTGAGATGCCATTACTTCACTGAGACTCGTAAGCCATAACTTTCATCATATTCAATTATGCTTCAGCGCCAAAGGGAGCTAATAAGTTGCAGCAGTGCTCTCCCGTCACCATCTACCTTGACCTTCTATCCTCCGATGGGCAACCGAGTGGGGATTTACTGAGCTAATGGCTAGGAAATAACCAGGGATGCCCTGCTCTGGAGACCTGTTGCCATAACAACCGCAACCCTCATGCTCAACCAAATCCAGGGCAATGTTCATGCTTCTGGAACGTCATTAGACGGTAAGGATTTTATCTTCAAGACCCTCAGCCCCAAGACCACCAGCTCAGCTCTGCAGCCTTGGGAAAACCAAGCCCGGAAAGTGTTATTTACCTTCTAGGAGATAAGGGTGGATCCAGGAGCACAAACCTGGTCGCTCTCAAAAAAACGTGCATGGAAATGACAAACTCTGTGGTGGAGACTTTTTTTCATGGATATTAAAATGTCAATAGACAGGTTCTCATCTCTCCCTCATTTCTCGCTAGCAGCTCAACGAAGTGTCACAACAGGAAAGTTATTAGGGAAAAAATTATGTCTAATTATAATATTAGATACACCAATCAACCTTAATATTAAAACCATGTACAAGTGAATAACTTTGGTATCGCTCATTACTTAATGAAATTAGAGATATGTTAGATATGTTAGCCAGTAATTGAACAGTCAGTTATTAAACTTGACATGTTGGAAGCTTGGCACAATGACAAGGACCAACTAACTGTAACTAGATATCTTGTAGTACCTACCAAAAGTATTCCAAAAAAGGAGAATCCTTAAACTGACTACATGGCTGGGCACCCAAGCATCATTGATGTGGGGAGAGAAGACTGTCAGAGGCATGAGGAAGGCATACATGCTTAAAAAGGGGGTTTTAATGTTATGGCTGATTCAAAATATAAGAAACTCTATTCAGCCATCATAAAGGCTACTAGGTGGGTATTACCTAGAACATCTCCAACCTTTGCTTTTGAGACTGTAGACACTGAAAATGCAATGGTGTCCTCAAAGATGTGACCATCTCGACTGTAGGTTAATGTTCTAATGCTTTGAAGTATCCCATTCACACATTAACCCAAGCCATTGCCATTGAATAAGTAGTGTCCATCACAGTGGCTCATATCATCACTTATCACGTATCACAACTGAGAACAGTACTTCTTTAACACTTCAAATGTAATCTGGGTGATGAGAACAAGTATGCTGGGTGAACTGAAAGATCTAAGGAGCACCTCTAGAAGCTGAGTCCTGTTACATTTTGATTCAGTGATGGACTAATACACCCCTTCATCTGTGAGAACTACAGAAAAGAGAGAATACAGGTGGTCCTCAACTTGCGCCATACTCAACTTACAAAAATTAGTGGTTTTGTCTGGCTTAACAAAAAAATGAAAACATTTTATGTGCATATTTACTGTCATACATGATAGTAGAATGCAGTTGAACACCTACTAAACGCTTTATTGTAATACACAAGCACCAGGAGGTGAGCAGGGGAGAGAGGCGTCTGTTTTTCACTGTTATTGCTGTGATTTTTATGTTTTATTCACTGTTTGTGTTGAATAAGAGTTCATGTGGATTGGTGTGTGAGATGGGGGGTTAATAGTGCACTGTGCTAATGCTGCCTTCACGTGCTATGGGAATTATGGTAAATACCAGTAACCAATGTGAAAATTGCACATGAATGCCCCCTCACATTGTAACTGGGAGATAATTTTGATACACAAGCTGCCGAGATGAAAAAACCTTTGACCTTTCAAGAAGGTGGAGAGCAACAAATATATAATGAATGGTAAGCATTGTATCCTATGTTAGCGGATAGTTTGTAGCCTATTAATGTTGTGGCATTAATGCGTCATCTTCTCACAGCAGCAGATGAATTAGGATCTAAAACTGTTTAAACCACGTAACACGTCAGGATGAACTCCTGCTCCACCATGTTTCACTTCACCACCACAACTAAAGCATTTCAACACAACGCACACGTCATTTCCAATTTACAAATGGAAAGGATGATCTTTCCCACAGCACGTGAAGGCAACATTAGTCACTGTCAGTGTAATTTTGCCACAAGTCAACTCTCCAATGCCTTTACTGCTGTGGTGTATGTTAAAGCATTAAAAAGAGCATTTCTGCCTTGACATAACTGTACCTGTACATGATTTCCTGGAAAGTGTGGGTTGTCTCTAGAGAGCCCTAACCATATGGACCAACTCTGAAGGTCAACAGCAGTAGAGATGTCCTTCACTGGGTGAAGGTAATAACAAAAACATGAATGCATGCTCAGTTTCACTAGTGTAGAACTAAATTTAGATCCATAAGCCCCATAAAACCCACATGCGTTCTCTTATCTAAGCTTCTGCACAGGAAGGCCCCAGAAGGAGCTTGAATGATGGACAGGGGATATTTTGAAGACAAGAAAAGGTCTGAAGGCAGAAATTCCCATTCCTGTCATTAATGAGATGTTGGGGGAGGGAACACTTGACATTTATTAAGCAAAGAAAAGTGGAGAGCCCAGCAGGCTTCTGCTAATGCTAATCTCCTTTGTGCTAAGGCTCATGCTAATATTAGCAATAGTCCAACAAACACGGGGCCAGATTCTTTAGTGTTTGGAGCATTTGGTGACCATGCTGTTAAGCAATATATGGTTTTCACCAACACAACTTTGATTTACAGGCTAAAATCAAACTAGAATGAGATTAACATGCGGTATGAATAGCCAGCATGATATAGGGAAACTATATGCATCCATGTAGAGGTGTAATAATCCCCCAGAAAGTAAAAATCCTCCCCAGAATTTTTCTCCAACTGCCTGGACGCTATCTTGCTGAACTGAGCTCTCTAGAGCAGTGGGCCGGTACCGGGCCATACAAAAAATTAAAACGATCTTTTAACATATTTTTTAATATGATCTCAATATGTTGCATCTAAGTGTGTTAGAGACTCAACTTTGCCGGTATTCTGAATGCAGAATGGCAGAAAACCCTGAGATCACCACAACAGCACTGAACACTTATTCTGAAAGGACTGTTTACACGTTACCATAGCG
>JBBIGC010171716.1:0-15459 GCA_037576955.1 Lepidarchus adonis
AGTGTAGAAGAAAGCTCTCTCTCTCTCTCTCTCTCTCTCTCTCTCTCTCTCTCTCTCTCTCTCTCTCTCTCTCTCTCTCTTTGCTGGTATCTTTTTGTGTCTCTCTTTCTGTCTCTCATTATCTTATTTTTCTGTCTCTATCTCTTTCTCTTTTATTTTCCTTTCCTCTTTCTTTCTCCCCCTTTATCTTTCACTACATTTTATTTATCTTCCTCTCTTGCCTCCCCCCTTGTTCTCAGTCTCTTTTCTGTCTCTCATTCTACCTATTTTATCCCTTCTCTCACACCCCCTCCTCTCTCTCTCTCACTTGACCTTCCCTTCACACACACATTTAGTCACTCATTCATCTCTCTTTCTTTTTTCCTGTAAACAGTAGTTCTATATATGGAAACAGAAGGCTATTAGAAGCTGCTGTGTCTCTACCTGTGTCATGGTGTCTGGGTAAAAGAATGTGAGGTTTCAGTTCACTGCAGTTAGAAATGACCCTGTCATGCCTGTAGTACAGTAGGTGCTGACTGAATGAGATTTGTGTGTGAATAAGGAGACAATGCATTGGGTTTTCCATGTTATGACAAAGCCTTTTGTTGTTTTCAAACAGGGCCCCTGTATTTTCTATAGTGTTATTTTCAGTCTACAGGGGGTCCTTGAGTTATGTCAGGGTTTTTTATGTCGAATTTTGATGTAAGTCAGAACTTATGCATGTAAAGATGCTGCAGCCACCAATCCACATGAACTCTAATTCAACACTAATGGTAAATAGAACATAAACAATACAGCAAAAACTGTGAAAAACAGCTAAGAACTCTCTTCTTTCTTCCCATCTCTGCAAACAGCAAGGGCTCACACACACACTGCACACTTATTATCGTAAAGCATTTAGTAGTCATTAAACTGCATTATACTACCATTTATGACAGTGAATACACATATTTAAAAAAAAAAAGAAAAGAAAAGAAGAAAAAGGCCAGTGACATAATCACATATTTCCATAAGGTGAATCGATGACCCCCTGTATTAGTATTTAATCACACTCTTTTTATTTGCGATTTGCAAGCTGTCAATATATTATGGTACAATATGAACAAAAACAGCTCATTAATACTTGAAGTGTGAGGCAATTACAAAACAAATTCTTCATTTGACAGAACAATAGAGCTGTCTCAGTCTAAGTTCTGGGAATTAAATTATCCAGAAACACAGGAACGAAACAGCACATTTTCCTTCCATACTCACACATATTTTTACCAATACAGATTTTAGAGCAAAACATTCTCATCCAAAACCTGGATCAAATACTGTGTTTTCTTGAAGGCCTTACACACTGATATGCTGTAAATAAGCCTTTTGCATCTGATGTGTGGCACTCTGTGTAATTTGTCTTCAATTAGCCCTGTCGTGTGGCTTTGCTAATGTAGCAAAAAAAAATAATCTAATATTATTTTTATGACATTAACTCAATGAGTGGGCCAAGTATCAACCCAGGGTTTTCAGGCAAAAGCTCTAAACCATCAATGCAAAAGATTTATTTTTTTGTACACAGTGAAGAATTCAACCTAAAAAGAGGAGGGGATTTAGGCCAGTATGGGATGTGAGACATGGTTGTGCAGTGGGAAAGTAGGAGTGCAGAATGGGGAGCATGACACAGTGGTGCAGTGGTGACCACAGTTTTATTCTTCTCCAAGCACATTTAATCTGATGCTGGTGGGGTATTTGTCTCAATGATAGGTGGCAGTGGTGGACACTCTCTAGTGAAACATGTAATCAAGGGTCAGAAAATGTCTTAAAGAAGCTTTTCAAAAATTTGGGCTCAAGCCCCTAATAAGTAACCCAAGGTTAAGAAAGCAATGAAAAATCCCTCAGCAAGCAAAAGAAAAAGCCATGGTAGCCCTGGAAATGTGGTTTTCGTCTGCTAGATTGCAGAATGTGACCATTACTGATGCTGTTTTAATGTGAAAAAGCCAAACAGTTTGGATCTGAACTAGGATTTTAGCGATTTTCTGTACTAAAATGGTTGACCGTGTTGTTTCAAGGTGAAACACAAACTAAGCAAACTAAGTCAGGTCATGTGAAAGTGCAGGGGGCGAGTTATTGAACTGCATAAGCAGGTCTCTCGCAGCACCATCGCTGCTGAGGTGGGACACAGTAAGATCATTTTTAAAATGATCCTCACAAAAAAGTCAAGTGGGAAACCCCAACATTTTTTTACCAGCACTGAACCGGAGGATCCAATTGGCTGTCCATCAAGACACTGGACAATCATCGACCCAAGTTTAGGCCGTTACTGGTGCCGACTGCAGCCCCATAACCATTAGATCAGTTACGATCAGTTAGATGGAGCATGGTTCTGTACATATGAGCTCTCCTCAGTAGGACTGAGTTGTTTTCAGCATATAAAGGTTGGTCTGCATCTCCGTAATCCAAGCAGCAGAGTGAGACAGGATCACTAGTATCTCAAAAAAGAGAGGGAGAAAGAGAGAGAGAATTTTAGAATGTTTAACATAACTATTTTTTATTCAAATCAAGCATCCTTTCTATCATCTCATTCCACCCCCCACCCCAGCCGCCACCCTTCACCCTCCACCCTCCACCAAACATAATCTCCCCCTCAGTGCCAAAGACTGATCAACGCCGTCTCACCCTCCACCAGGATACAAAAATATTTCCTCTTCAAATACATCCAGACTTTTCATTTCTTTATGAAACTTCAAATCAAACACAATTCTCGCATTAGTGCAATAAACAGTGGTAACACTTCCTGCCCACATTTGTTTTCCAATTTGTTCCTCTGTGACTTGTAAATTGTTAGCTTTTCTTGCCCCACAATAAAATTAAGCAGTTGTCACATTTTCGTGTCCTTTGATGTGAATCCCGGGCTGAAGCTTATTCTCCAAAAAACTCATCCCATTTTGCAAACACATTACCTAGAGTTTAAAATAGCTCATGCCGTCTCACACATTCCAAAAAACAATGTAATACGGTCTCTTTGAGGCCACAGAAAACACACTTGTCCCAAACCTCTGGGTTAATTATGCATATTAAAGTGTCAACAGCCACCGCCCCATGTAAGATCCCCCACTGCACTTCACTCGTTGTTAAGCAATGTTTTTATAAGCAGGAACCTACCCTCTACTACATTCATAACCTCATAAGAAACTGGCAAAAAAAAAACTCAGAGACACAGAGACTCCTTCCCTCCCTAGAAGAGCTCATACTGTATGACTAGCACATCTCTCCCTCCCACTCCATACTACACACAGTCTCTTTGACTGTACAACTGTGAGTCTCCTGTAGTAGAAAATGTCTATACATTTTTCTTTGCAAAGCTAATAAATCAATGCCCTATTTTCACTGTCCCGTTCACATTTAAAGTGCCACCTTAATACTGCTCATTATGGAGTGTGAGGCTTGGAAACACCAGACAGCCAGAAGAGTGAGAAACACAGCTAAATTAATTACTCTCAAACTCATCCTCATTTTATAACCCTAATTTCAATTTGGGCACAATTTCCTGTACTGTAAACTGTTCATCTCTGTCCTTCCTCATGATCAACAAAGAACCTACTCTCAGGAAAAAACTCTTACCCCTTTCATATTTTTTGTTTTCTGCAGAAAAAACAGTATTTTCTAAAATGTATACAAGTTTCTTAGACTTCTCTGGCTCCTAATGGCCAATGAGTCACAGTCTGAGTCCTCCAGTATACTTGCCCCATGTTGCTCACTGCGTTTCTTACTCAGGGACCCATCAACATACAGCATTTTCTCCTTACTTTCCCACTTTGTGCCCACTTCATTTTGAAAAAGATATTTTCAGCTGCATTCTCAAAATCTATGCCCTCTCCCTAAATGAATTCCTTCTCCACAGCTAAATCCCTCACATCCTACCTTGGTACCAATTTAGGGAGATCTTCCTTGCCTCTGTTGCCTTTGGCTTGCTCAATGGGGATTCAGACCTGAATTCTGTAAATTCTGTAAAGCTGCTTTGTAATGATATCAGTTGTAAATAACGCTATACAAATAAAATTGACTTGACTTGACCCTTTCCTTGCTCTTCACTTTCTCGTCCCATTTCTGAGTCATTGTCCCCAGCACTCTGTCTGTCACTACACTTCCCTCTCCAATCCTCTCATTTTCAGGGCCTGCTAGAGCCTCCTTCCCATCAGTTTCAACACCTACTATGCTGGTCCCCATTACTGTATACAAAATTGCACACATTTTGTGTGTCTTTTCAGATGGTAAAGCTGCCAGTTCTTGCTGCAAACACAAACTATAAATTGACCCTGATCAAAAGTTTACATACCCCAATTCTGTGCATTGCTTACTTTAACATCAATGACAGCTTGAAGTCTTTTGTGGTAGTTGTGCATGAGACTCATTATCTTCTCAGATGGTAAAGCTGTCCATTCTTGCTGCAAAAAGCCTCCAGTTCCTGTAAATTCTTGGGCTGTCTTGCATGAACTGCATGTTTGAAGTCTCCCCAGAGTGGGGAAACCTTCATTTTATTTTGCTGTAGCTAATGACAGTTTGAATTGCCGTTGTGTTTTGGATCATTGCCATGTTGGAATTTCAGAGTACATAACATAAGCAGCTTCCGGACTGATGAGTTTCCTTATTTGATAACCTACTGCATTCATCTTGCCATTAATTCTGACCAAATTACCTGTGTCTTTGTAGCTCACACATCCCCAAAACATCAGTGATCCACGACCATGTTTCACAGTAGGAATGGTGTACCTTTCATCATAGGCCTTGTTGACTCCTCTCCAAATGTAGCGTTTACGGTTGTTTTCCAGGCAGTTGTAACTGAAATTTCTCCCTGACAGTGGATTGGTTAGAACACTGCTGTTTGGCATTCTCACTTCCTTTGATATTTTCTTATATCCTTTTCCTGTTATATAGAGTCCAACTACCTTTTCCCACAGATCCTTTGACAATTATTTTGTTTTACCCATGAGTCCAAAAAATCCAAAAATTAAAAAAAAACGCCAGTTTTTGACATGCAATGGTCTGTCAGGAGTCCAGAAACTCAATGACCTTTAATACACATCCACTTGTTCCATTAAAACTGATTTCAGGGTTTCCTTTAATCTATTTGTCCAGTGTCAAGTTGTGTGCATGTTATCAAGCCAAATCACCAGGATATGTAAACTTTTGATCAGGGTCATTTGTGTAGTTTGTGTTTTGATTATGATTTAAAAATAGTAAATAGTAATTTGACAGTAAATGGCTTTAGCCAAACACTAACCATGAGTGAAAGAAATGTTTTGTGTTATCATTCATATTCTCTGACAAATGGCCAAGAAATTATACATTCTGTCAGGGTATGTAAACTTATGAGCACAACTGTAAGTATGTAAGCTCCTACAGACTGGTTAGATACTTCTAATTTCAACTCGGCACCCATATTAAAGACACCTGTCTGAGTTAGTCATCTATATAAAAGAGAAGTAAAATAATTGTTTCCTCCACTGTATAAAACAGACGACATGCTTTAACAGGGGGATTTGCAGCTCAAATGGATCTTTCTCACTTGAGACATAACATGACTGTAACATGACAGTTTTGTTATCAGCAGCTTATCGTTAATGAAGGCAGGAACATTTGACATTTGAGTATGATTTCTTTGTGGGGCAGATGAGAGACTTTACTGGTGTTAATGCACCACACTGTTCATTCTAGCAGCAGACAAAACAACAACCACAGCCACCACCTCTCCTACAGCTAAACTGCATTCCTCCATGGAGCAGTTCCCCTCTGGGACAATTTTTATTCCGTGTCGGTGCGAAAGTTGTTCTAAACAGATATCCCCAGAGAAACAGAGAATAATAATGGGCCTATAATTGAACCTTGTGGAACACCAAACTTGACCTTGCTACAAGTAGAGGAATCACAGTGTAAATCTATGAACTAACAGTGATTAGTCAGATAAGACCTAAGGGCCATTCCCTTAATTCCAAAAACATTTTCTAGCCTTAAGGAGGAAGATGTGATCAATAATATCAAAAGTTGCATTAAGGTCAAGCAACACTAGTAAGGAGACACAGTCCTGATTAGTAGAAGTAGAAGGTCATTTACTGCCTTCACCAGTGCAGTCGATGCACTATGATGAGGCCTAGTTGCTAATTGGAACATTTTGTGAATGTTGCTCTTGTATAAAATAAGAGCTACCTTTCCCGAAATTTTAGAAATGAAAGGGAGGTTTGATAGTTTGAGAGCTGGCAGGGGGCACGATTAGGTTTTATTAACAGGAATTTGAAATCTGCTCGCTTGAAGGATTTACATAGCCAGTGCTAAGGGAGGAATGTATTCTTCTCATAAGATTGCTTCAATTACTGTGGATAGTATTTGTTTTAAAGTGTAGGTAGAAGATGCATGTTGATGAATTTGATTAAGAAATTTGTGAAATTAGATTCTTGAAGTGGAGTAAAACAATCTAAACGTGACCTATGATAATAGGATTGTCTAAAGTGTTTGCCCCTGGCTGCCTAGAGTCTGCTGCTGGGTGGGGTAGGGGTGGCCTCCATTGGCCACTTCTCCTCTGATTTTCCCATAGTGCACAGGGGGTCGGTTAGTTGAGGCGCTGTGAGGAGCTCCAGCTCACCCTGCCAGGAGGTTGGCCTGGGTGGCCCCGTAAATACATCTGAGGGACGTATCATTTACAGTATATGTCTCTGTTTGATGTGTTTGTCTCCGCCTGTCCACTCTGTTGTCGGAGATTTATTAATAAAGTCTTTTTGGCAAAAGGGGGAACAACCAAAATTCTCTCTAGTTTAGGGAGAATATCTCAGATTCCCCCTCTTGTAGAACAAAACTGCCCCGACACTACAGGCAACCAGAATTCCCATACTCTCTGCCAAACTGTCAGGACAGGACAAGTAAAAAAAAGTGTTTGCCCCCATTCTGGTTTCTTCTTTTTTTCTACGTTTGTCACACCTAAATGTTTCATATCATCAAACAAATAAAATAAAAAATTGCCAAAGACAATAACACAGAATGCTATTTATAAGTGAAGTATTTTATTATTAAGGGAGAAAAAAACCTACGTACATGGCTCTGTGTGACTGCCCCCTAAACCTAATAACTGTTTGGGCCACCCTTAGCAGCAACAACTGCAATCTAGCATTTGTGATTACTCGGAATGAGTCTTTTACAGTGCTGTGGAGGAATTCTGGCCCACTCAGAATTGTAGGCCTTTTTAAGGTCATACCACTCATCTCAATAGGATTCAGGTCAGGAATTTGACTAGGCCAGACCAAAGTCTTAATTTAAGTTTGCTTCAGCTTGAGGTCACAAACCAATGGCCAGACATTCTCCTTCAGGAGTTTTTGGTTCATTTATCACCAGGTCCTGAAGCAGCAAAACAGCCCCAGACCATCACACTACCACCACCATATTTTACTGCTGGTATGATGTTCTTTGTCTGAAATGTTGTGTTACTTCTATGTGAGATGTACTGTACAGTAATGGGACGCAAACCTTTTAAAATGTTTTTGAAAAAACTTTTGTCTCGCCAGTCCACTGAGTATTTTCCAAAATACTTGGGGATCACCAAGATGTTTTCTGGCAAAACTACTTGACTAATATTTAAATTTGTTTAATGATATTTAAGTTTGACAAACTTGAAAAAAAAAAAAAAAAATCAGGAAACACTTGCATATACTTGTACAAACACAACTGTATACGTATATTGATGATATATTTGTACTTGTAGCAGCCTTATTTCTGGTTATTTTTGCTATTATATTAAAAAAACAACCCTAGGGTTATTTTTGTTATATTCTGTAGGGGTGGAGAAAAAAAATGTTCTAGCAGCATTAAGAGATTTTTTGTAGCTCAGGGCAGTCTCCTTCCATGCTAGTTTAAATACTATCAAATTTGTTTGATTTGTTTAAATGTGCATTTATGGTTGTTATACCAGGGGCATAGTTTTTTTTTCCTTTTTTTAAGAGAGGCTACATTAACTAAGGTACAGGAGAATATTGAGTCTAAGCATTCACTTTCTTGGTTGATTGAGTTTTAAGGTATCTGACAGTGATCCAATCAAGTTAGAAATCTCTGGGAGATCTAGAATGGAAACAAATGTTGCTTTTAGACTGTCATTGAGGCTATTGACGTGAATATTGAAGTCTCCTACAATTAAAGCTTTGTCTGCAAATCTGCAAATTCATTTAGGAATTCTGAGTAAAGTCCTAGGGAACTGTAAATGATAATTAGCAATTTAAGTCAATTTTATTTGTACTTTTTACATCTGATGTAATTAGTGGAATTGACTGTGTAGATTAACTTTGTGTGGGTATCACCAACACTGGCGCCCCACGAGGATATGTCCTCTGTCCCATCCTTTAAACCCTGTTCACCCATGACTGCATCACCTCCTACAAAGTCAACATCATCCTGAAGTTCAACATAGACAAGACCAAGGATATTAAAGTGGATATGTGGAAGAATAGGAAACATCATTGGTCACTATTTATCAGAAAGCTTGAAGTGAAGAGGGTGAGCAGCTTCAAGTATCTGGGTACATCAGTGATGACCACACCTGGACACTGAACAGTACACAGGTGATCAAGAAGTGTCAACAGCTCTCAATACTTCCTGAGGAGGCTGTGGAAGTCTGGTATGTCAATGAGGATCCTCCATAACTTCTATAGCTGTGTTGTTGAGAGTACCTTGACCAACCACCCCCAACTCACACTTCTACCCTCAGGCCAGAGATACAGAAGCATGAAATGTTCAACCACATGGTTTAAAAACTCTTTCTTTCATACTGCCATTAGACTGGCAGGAGTTGATCATGGACATGAACCTCACTACTTTATAGTTGTACTTAACTTTACTGTTATTCCGCATGTGCACATGTGACATATGCACATATTACATCTGGATTGCACAATAAGCACAGAACTGTTCTTCTCTTGTAAATAATCTGTATTGTGTCCAGTTATGATGTAGATTTCTTGTGAATAGCCTGAAAGCACTATTGTTCTTCTTAAGTTTTCTTTTTTTATTATTATGATTCATATGACACGTTTTTGTGTGGACATGATGACTTGTATACACATTTTGAAACGTAAGTAAGTGAACCCACACTGACACAAACACATATCATTCACATCAATGCACCCACTGTTTACACCAATACACCCACACATCATGCACACATACCCACACCCACACACCACCTCCACCCCTACACACACACCACCTGCATCCACACACCACGCACAAAACAGCAGCTTCTCAAGTGGGATGGCTACCATACCGTCCTAGCAGGCCAGCTTCACCCTCAATTTCTCTACTTGTCTCTGAAGCCCACATTGTTTTCTGTATGTATGTGACATCTGTGTAGCAGTTTAAACTAATCCCACATCTTTGAATGACATGTATAATGTATAAATGTATGCATGTAGAAAGCAACTCACTGTCACCACCAAAGAACTGCTGAAACCAAACACACACACACACACACACAAAGGTACAACACAAACTTAATAAACTCTCACACTTTCCTCCTCACTCAATATTTCCATTTGCACATCCACACCATCATGCTTCATTTGCACTTGCTCATTTTGTACCTGTCTCTCTGCTTTGTTTTGTTGAATATTTTAAATAACATGTCATTGAATGACATTGCACAATGCAATAGCAAATTTAAAATGTCTTGTTATATCCCTCATTGTCTCTTTGTTTATTGTAGAAATATTTACAGATTTATAGGTATTTTAATAGATTTATTAGTATTGTTTTTTTGTGTAATTTACTGTACTTTAGTGTGTTCTCTCTTTTTTATATTTTTAGATAAGATTTCTTTATAAATGTGTGTGTTGGGGGGAGGGGGGTGAAACTGCATTTCAATATACTGTGTCCTGTTTATACTGTTGTACTGACAATAAACCTATCTTGAATCGTGAATCCTTAATGCGAATAATAGTGACATTAATACATAGCCTGGTATGACTCTATACTTTAATTTGTTTGGACTGACACTTTACCATTCACACTCACAAACTGGTATACAAACCCAAAATTTAAACCAACATAGAGTTGTTCCAGTAATGCCAACCATGTTCCCCATTTAATAACACTAGAGGTCTATGGTGTCAAATGCAGAACTAATATCAGGACTAATATCAGGTTATAATAAGCAGGAACTGTAGAGAAATGTTTCCTTTGTCAAGATTCAGAAATAGATTATTTTATATCTTTTCTAGAGCTTTTGATGAGACCTTTAATCAGACTGAAAATGTTTATAAATATGATTTTTATTTAGTTATGGGCTGGGCAATAACTTTTTCTTAAATCTTGTATATAGAAGGAATATTACACTAAGTGTAATGGTTTGTTATCAAGGCAGTAAACATGAGGAAATCTTCAAAACAACATTTATTTCCACAAATAAAAATAAACAAGACTTGAGTCTACCATCCAAACTTTACAACAGTTATTCAAACAGAAACAGAACAGAGAAACATAACAGAGATCTGACACCAAAACCAAACACAGTAAGGCTTAAGCACATAGAGAGAATTACAAACACTTGGAATTGGTGGGAAAACAGAAAATCACATGACAGAAAAACCCCAGGGGAAATGTTACACTGGGTTTCTTGATCAGCAGGTAGCTGGTTTAAAGGCTTTTGGTGTATAACCTTATATAGGCATAAGGCTAGGTGAGGAGGCTAAATTATCACTGGGAATATTTCTTTTAGTAAGTTTGTAGGGACAAGTGAGCATCTGGTGCATTTTGATGAAGAGATCTTTTAAATAAATTCACTCTGCTGGACAAAGTAAGCTATACTGCTGGCTAGCTACCAAACTATGAACTATGCTGGAGTAAGGGAGAGAAGCACTCTACCGTGAGTTGTGGATACCACCCTGAGCTAGGAGACCACGTTTTCCAACCACCACTTGGACATCCTGCAATTTATTGCCCAAAGCCTGCTGTAGGCTTCATCACCACAATGAATTACAATACAGGTGCATCTAAAAAGTAAAAAAAAAAAGGCAAATTCACTGTCTCAGAAAATTTGAATATCACATAAGATTTAAATTTAAATTTAAAAAAGGATATTTTAAACAGAAATGTCAGGCTTCTAAAAAATATGTTAATTCGTGTACACTTAATACATGGTTGTTCCTCCGTTTGCATGAATTGCTGCATCAATGCGGCGTGGGATTGAAAACAATAAGCATGTGGCACTGCTGAGGTGTAATGGAAGCCCAGGTTGCTTTGATCTCAGCCTTAAGGTCATCTGCATTGTTGGGTCTAGTGTCTCTCATCTTCCTCTTGACAATAACACATAGATTCTCTATGGGGTCCAGGTCAGGAGAATTTGCTGTCCAATCAAGCACAGTAACACCCTGGTCATTGAATGAGCTTTTGGTTCCTCTGACAGTGTGGACAGGTGCCAAGTCCTGTTGGAAAATGAAATCAGCATTTTAATAAAGCTTGTCAGCAGAAGGAATTCTGAATACATTCTGAATTTGAGGAAAAATAGGGTTTTGGATCACCACTGATTCAGCACCTCTACATTCTCATAGTGAAGTGAAGTTATCTTTTTGCCATCCTGCAGGCTGAGGAATGTAGTGTGAGTTCAGCAAAAGCACTTTAGTGCTAACAACTTTATAAAGAGACAGAGTGTGATTTCACTGATCTGAACAACAGCTAAGGCACTAAGTTTCGACGCCTTGGGGAACTGAGCCGAGGTTTGGAGCATGATCAGAGGACAGGAGGAGCTTTGGACAGGAGAACATTGAACTATTTGTTTCTGCACTTCACGTCATTGGCTGCGTCTGCATTGTCAGTGTGGAGATGGAAGCTTCAATCCGGTCGCCACGTATACACCCACACACACACACACACACACTGTCAGCATGAGAAATTGACATGTTAAACTCATTCAGCTTTGCCTCTCCAGCAGAAAGAGAGAGATTAAAATTGACAGAAAAAAATTAATAAATAAGGTGTTTGCTTTGGAAAATTAATGTGCTACATTAATTGAAGTGGAGGTCTGAAAACAAGCTAAATTAAATAATTTTCTTAAAATATAACCAACTGATAACTGATTTTTAAACAAAACCTACAAATTTCTATAAAAATAATATTAAAAAGCTGTAAGTGAGGTCAGTTCTAACAGATGAAGGGGCCAATGTTTGGCAGATTGATGTAAAACTCCATTTACTTTGGAGATGGGTGGTGTTGATACCACAGTTAAAATTAACCTAGCAGTTTGAACAGTGTTAAAACTAACCCCATGTGGAGGCTGTACTATTGCCTGTATAACACTCAATGTGAGTTTATTTATTCTTTTAAAAAGGTGTTGCAGCCTTCAAAGGGGTGTTTAAAAAAAAATTACTTTCACCATTTACTTTCATGGTACATAAACATAGAAGAAGATCTGCTATGAGAATACAAGACAGTAAATGGAAACATAAATTATTAGTAGCATGTACTACATTTTACATCATATATATATATGATGTAATGTGTATAATGTGCTCCACTCTGATCAAATTGACTAAATACTCAGTGTGAAATATTCAAATGTTAAATTATTCCAGCACTGCTACAGCCAGAGAAACAGAACGATACAAATACGTGTAATAACCATTTCACTACCTTTAAAGCTAAGTAACAATCACTGCATTTAATTACACCATGTGTGAACCTTCATATTAAAGGGCTTATGTAATATTTTCTATGTCCCTTAGTAGTAGTAGTAGTAGTAGTAGTAATAATAGTAGAAATAGTTGTAAAAGGAATAGTAGTACCAATAGTAACAGTAATAGTAAAAGCAGTAATAATATTACTACAAGTTGTAATGGTAGTAATAATGGTAATTTCAGTAGTAGTAGTAGTAGTAGTAGTAGTAGTAGTAGTAGTAGTAATAATAGCAATTTCAGTAGTAGTAGTAGTAGTAGTAGTAGTAGTAGTAGTAGTAATAATAGTAATTTCAGTAGTAGTAGTAGTAGTAGTAGTAGTGGTAATAGAACTAACAAAAGTTGTAGTAATAGTAATAGGTTTTGTTCCTCTCATGGTGATGTAACACACATTTTGCTGTAAGTCAGAATTCATGCGTTTAATAATGGCATATATTTATCAAACATGAATGAGCAGCATGCATATAGCTAACATAAGTCTCTCTCATGGGCGTTTGTGGGACATGGTGTGTTTCATGGGGAGGAAACCATTGTGGCCTATATAGTGTCTAGTAGTCGTAGTTAGCAGCGGCATTGTGGGTAAAATAACACATACACATCAGTAGTGAAGCAGTAGTGAAACAGTTCCTGACCTTTACTGTAGAGTCTTCCTTAACCTTGGGAACCATAATGAAGTTTCCAAGCAAGCAACACAAATAAAAGATATATATATATCATATAACGCTGTTTGGCTCTGAGTGTATTCTCCCACTTCGCTCGGCAACTAATTCACACACAAACTTTGTTTTATGTTGTAAACGCCATGTAAAAAAAGGCAGCCAGTAATGTAATCACGAATTGCAGTATGTCGAGTGCAATGTAACATAAGGACCCCCTGTAGTTGCATATACGATAAGTTTACATACCCTCACAGAATTTATGATTTCTTAACCATTTTTCATAGAATATGAATGATAATGGTTAGTTGTTGGCTGAAGCCATTTATTGTCAAACAAATGTGTTTACTCTTTTTAAATCATAATAACATGCACACAACTTGACACAAACGGGTTTGAATTGCTATTGAATGAACCACCTTCACCTGTAATTGTTTTGCTTGTAATTAGTGAGTGTGTATAAAAGGTCAGTGAGTTTCTGGACTCCTGACAAACCCTTGCATCTTTCATCCAATGCTGCACTGGCGTTTTTTGGATTCTAAGTCATGGGGAAAGCAAAAGAATTGTCAAAGGATCTGCAGGAAAAGTGTGTTCAAACTTTTTAAACTTTTTAAAATAGGATATAACATAATAATAACATGTAACATAACATAATATATTGGTAAACACGACCATGTCCTAACTTTTTGAGTGCAGAATCAGTGAAGACATTAGAAATATATTTTTTTATTTTTGTAATTTTGGTTGAAGAGAATCATACATCTCATTATAATAGTATTCTAAATAATGTCCCAGCTTTTTAAGAAGCAGGGTTTGGACCTAACATGCAGTTCATGGCATTTCTGCTGCTCGCTCCAGCTGAAGAGAGACCCATATACACAGCCCTAATGTCCACTTACTCTTCACATCTGCGTTCCACCTGTACACTAAGAACTGCTGCTTAGACCAGATCACCTTCAGTCAGGTCTCCATATCACCTGTTCCAGACTAGTTCAAGTACCAGAATCCATCTTCTGAGATTGTTTCCTTTTCTTTCTGTTGTTGCTATCTGGTGATCCTTGGTTTTTTCCAAGGTTTATTTCTCTCTTGCCCTTGGGTTACTCATTAGAAGCTCAGACCTGGACTCTGTAAAGTTGCTTTGTGACAATGTCCATTGTGAAGTGCTATGTAAATAAAATTCCCTTGACTTTTTTTTTTTGGTTTGGTGGAAAGTGAATAAGCACATTATTATTCTTAAAGTTCTAGTCTTTTACAAAAAATCTGAAAGTAAAAACAAGCAAATGAAAAAAGGTTTTTGTTCACATCATGCTAATTTTATGCTAATACAGTCCTCATCCTCTGTAACTGTCACAAAGGACCCATTTTACCTTTGATCCAACTGGTTTGCAAAACTTAGACTTCTATCACTTTTTTAAAACTTTGGATATCAGGACACATGTCCCATTAGTCCTCAAAAAATATCTGTAACTGTGTAACTGTCACTGAAGTTAAAGCATAACTGTCAGTTAGCTGTTAGTTAGCTTAATGTTGTTGCAATACAGTAATGGATACACAGAAAGCTCTGGACCTTTTAGAGCTGATCTATTAGCTACCAGGTATAGTTTTGCTAACAAAACAACGTGGAAGAAAACGCTCCTTTGTATCAGTTGCTGAAGGCCAAATTTACTTTTGAACTATCTGCAACATGTAGCCTACTACCACCATTTAAAACTCTGAACAGCAGGATGCATGACCACTTAGTCCTTCTGGTTGCTCACCTTGCTAGCCACTAAGCTAGCAGGCATCCTTAAAGGCAAAAACATATGGTTAAATTAAATTTTAGAATGCTAATAATAAGAAATTCTTTGTCAAATGCTTCTTTGTAGCTTTACCCTATTAAAAGGCTTTTAGTAACACTGTTATGCAGATCATTATTCTCACATTAATAAGCTAACTCACTAACGCAGAGTTGTATTGTCATTTTGGTATGTGAATAGTGAGAAGCTTAATTTGATTGTGGAGGCATTCAATAGCTGCACTGCCCTTTGAAATGAATACGGATGTGGTGAAAAGGAGAGAGATAGTCTTCTCTTAACACACACACACACACACACACACACACACACACACACACACACACACACACACACACACACACACACACA
>JBBIGC010171725.1:0-13718 GCA_037576955.1 Lepidarchus adonis
CACACACACGGACCTTGAGTGATGAAGAAGTTACATTTACAGGAAGTCTCCCATAATTCAGTGGTTCAGATGTAAACAGTGATGTTCAGAGGGGTGAATCTCAACTGTTAACAGTGCTGGTGAATGGAACCAGACGTCTGGTTCCTCTAAAAGCTTTTGAGTGCCACCTGGTTCCATTCACCACCGCTGTAAAGACACCCGGTTCACATCGAACCCGCTCTGTAAGACTGTGTACATGCCATGCTCTGTCCTGCGGGGTATATTTTTTTGAAGGTGTGGAGTCCCACTTTAATACAGCTGCTCTCAGCGGCCCAGGCGGCGATCGATGCGCTCTGGGCTCGACTCCCTGCGCGGATCCCGCGGAGGTCGGCTAGTGGCTGACAGATCGCGCTAATTCGCTGTGTGGCGGTCATGGAGCACGCTGCTGGGTCTCTACAAGAACAGGCTCTGAAGAGGAAGGAGAGGTTAAAGGCGCTGCGGGGGAAACAGCTTCAGGTGAACTCGGATTTTTTCTTTACTTGGACTTGAAGAAGAGCTGCGCTACAGCTAACGGCTAACAGCTAACGGCTAACGAGTAAACAAAGAAGCTCATTGAACAGATTAGCATGATTATTGTTTGATTATCGGATGAAAATGAATCAACAATAGTGTATTTGTTATTTGTACTTTAAAATATGTTTTAAAGTGTCTTTATTTCACGATATGTTACTTAGAACTCTTCGTTCCACCTTAAGTGTGCAGTTACAATTGAGCGGAGCCTGAGGCTGTTGCGCCGTTACTGCTGCACTTTTTAAGGTGGAACGTGCAATTCCACCAGGAAGCAAACTTCAGCACCTTGAAGATGTACTAAGTGTTCAAAAGACATAAAGGACCACAAAACAGAAGCATTATCATAATAACATGTACAATATTAATATTAGACAAATGTGCATTTCATTGAATCTATTTTGATATCTGAGTGTAATGCAGAACAGTTGTGATTCTTTATTTAATTTATTTATTTATTTTTATTTATTTACTTTCACCAGGGAAGAGAACCACAGGATGGAGAGCCAGACAGCAAGAAGGTGCTACAGGAGGCTGAAGCACAAGAGAGGCACAGGTATAATACACACACACATTTTACCTGATAACACAATTTATCACATTCTTATACTATGTGTTATTGAGCAATGCAATTTTAAGTTAAATATGCTTATTTGTGTTGATTCATCTTTAATTCCATGATTTCACATGTAAATAGCTGTAATAAAATGCTTCATTGTTAAGATTTTGAAGGAGATATGTTTGATTTGTTTAATTATTCAAATGTAATATAAAAAACCCAAATTACTAATATTGTGATATTGTTTTCAAAATATTACAATTTTATTATATCTTTTCATAGGACGACACTGAAGATATGACACTGTGATACAATGTAAAGTAGTCATTGTACAGATTGTATAACAGTGTAAATTGACTGTCCCCTCAAAATAAAAACTCAACACATTAATGTCTAAACTGGCAACAAAAGTGAGTTCACCCCTCAGTGCAAATGTCCAAATTATTATTATGACCATTATTTTCAAGCACTGGAGTTCACTAGAGCTTCACAGGTTCCACTGGAATCCTCTTCAACTCTGGTGGCTGGTGGATGTCAGAGACCTTGTGCTCCTCCGCCTTCTTTTTGAGGATGCTCCACAGATGCTTAATAGGGTGGAGGTCTGGAGACATGCTTGGCCAGTCCAGCACTTTCACCCTGAGTTTCTTTAAGGCAGAAGTCATCTTGGAGGTTAGTTTGAGGCCTTTATTATGTTATAATAATACTGCCCTGCAGCCCAGTTTCTGAAGAGAATCATGTTCTGCTTCAGTGTCACAGTACATGTTGGCATTCATGGTTCCCTCAATGAACTGTAGCTCCCCAAGTGCCGGCAGCACTCATGCAGCCCCAAACCATGACACTCCCACCACCATGCTTGACTGCAAGACACACTTTTCTTTGTACTCCTCATCTGGTTGTTGCCACACACCTTATTCCTTATTCTGCTTGTCTTCAGCAAACTGTGGGCTTTCTTGTGCATCGTCTTTAGAAGAGGCTTCCTTCTGGGACGACCTACAACCTACTCCCCATTCACACCTGAGACCTTCTAACACTAATGAGTCACATGACATCGGGGAGTGAAAATGGCTAATTGGGCACAATCTGTTATCACTTAGGGGTGTACTCACTTTTGTTGCCAGTGGTTTAGATATTAATGTCTGTGTGTTGAGTTATTTTGAGGGGACAGTAAATTTACACTGTTATACAAACTGTACACTGACTACTTTACATTGTATCAGTGTCATCTTCAGTGTTGCCTATTGAAATGATTTAATAAAAAAATGTGAGGGGTGTACTCACTTTTGAGAGATACTGTATGTCATGTGAGATGCTCCACTGCCACTGTACTACACTGTTTCTCCACCATCCACATTATGAGTCCTGGGATAAATTCCAGCACCCTCCACCTCCACCTTCCTGGTTAGGATAAGCTGCTCAGAAGATGGATGTATAGATGAATGGAATTATTTTATTAGTTTACCATATTTTGTGTTTCTCAGGAGGCCTCTGAGCGAGCGAAGCGGAGCGAGGCCGCGTTCACTGTTTATATGAACGTGGCTCCATTTCAAGTCCTCCATCTCCACTGGACTTTTTCCATTGTTTATACTGTGTGTTTATAGTGGAGAAAGAGCCTTGGCACCGCTTCCCTTTCCAGACGCACTCCTCTGTTTATTCTGCCCTGTTATTGCTCTGCTCTACTGCAGCAAGGTGGAGAATGGTGGGGGCTCACAGAACCTCCTGTGTACCTGTGGTTGATGGTGAAGTCACCAGGTAATTTTCACGATACACAGTGTTTAGTGCAGGACGTGTAAGGGACGGACTCTGGGCCTGTTTGGTTGGACCCTCGCGTCGGGTTCCTTGCAGTGTTGTAAAGTGAGTTTCTTTCAGGGAGGGGTGGTGTTGTTGACGTTCCGGATGAAGGTGTTGGTCCAGTCTGGGGGGGAAGGTTTAGGAGTGTCTCCTCCATCATTAAAATTGCAGTGAAGCTCAGATTGCAAAACAATGGTTCCACACACAGGTGAAACGCACACGCCCAGCTTACTGCACACCAAAGACGCTCTGAACGCCTCCTCACCGTGGGGTTAAAGCTTGGCTTCTGTCCCACTTACGCATCATTAAGAGATCAGGACGGGCTACATGTGTTAAAAGCAAGAAGTTGGCCAACACACACAACACTCCTTCTGCAGTTTAGCTGATTCAGCGGCTCGTATTTGTACATTTTATGAAATATTAAAAATATTCCTTGAAACATCTCAGGCTAATACACTAAAACCAAATATTTGCTTTAAAGAACTAATTTCATGGAAAACACTCTCACTTCACACAGTGCAGTGCCGAGTGTGTGTAGAACTTCTCTGATTACCAACGTTCATATCACTGAACTGTTACTGATCCATACTAAGCAGCCTATCAGAGTGAAGAGTGCAGGATGAGGTGGAGCTTGTGCTATAGGCTGGCAAAGTCTTGGGGCTTTTACATTAGCATTTTGAACTGCATATGCGCTAGAGGGGGCGACACAGCTTTAAAGCACAGGTTCAACAACGAGCTCATTAACACCACCGTTGATGTCGGGGCGCTCACGTTCCTGTTCAGACTCGGAGCTCCGAGGTTAAGTGGAGCCTCGAACTCCTCATAGGATCACACAGTGCTGCTGCAGAGCTCCAGCTGTGATGTAGAGCAGTAGTAGCTTCTGCACCTTGAAGAACCATGACTGTGCTCCTGATGCCTCCCAAACAATCTCTCTGCACGAAGAGCAGACGACTCAGAACCTGGAGTTCCATGGATAGATTGAGACTCAAAACGCAGAGAATAGCAAAAGTTAACACCTTCTATTGATTCATTCGTTATCAGGGATCCACTGATCCAGTATTTCAGTCATGTATGGACCGATACTGAGTACTGATCTGATACCTTGGCTTTGGGCTGATACTGAGTACTGATATATGGAAGAATAAATTAGTGGGCGGGGCCTGGAGAGGGTATTTGTTGCCGAAGCAACAAAGTTGAGAAGTTTTCTCGATCTCTTTATGTATCAGCTCTGCTGTTTAAATTCCGCTTCATCCTCGCTCCTCTGTGCATCAGATGATTCACCCTGAGCCTCCTGAGGCCTGTGTCTTGTGTTTCTCTTGTGTTTTACACTCGGTCTATAACCTTTGTGTGGTTTTTAGTACCATAAACGGTCCAAAATCATTACTACATGATTTTCCACGCTCTCTTTATGCCTCAAAATGAAACAAGCAGTTTCTATTACTGTGCCTTTACTGTACCCTGTATGTAAATGAGCTCTGTTCTGATTGGCTGCTCTCTGGACTCTTGACAGGTCTGAACTGCTCAATAGGCACATTATGTAAATGTACTGGGCGTTGTGACTTCACACACTGAATTAAGAATAAGTAGAATCTGAACGTTTGGAAATTATTTGAAAAATGTTTACATTTGGTATCAGACTCTTACTGGCCTTTAACTGAGGCTGGACGTGATGTTTAGCCGCTTCGATGTAGCGCCGGCGAGACCACTGTTTACATTCCAGCAGTGGAGGATTGTTTGTCCGCTGTGCTGTGGATGAAGAATAGTGACGGAGCTGCATTGTTCCAGCAGGTGGTCAGGAAGTTTCTCCAGGAAAACTCGGAGCGGGAGGAGTTCCAGCCTTTTGTCTCCGTCTCTCCCAAGTTTTTTTATTCCTCCCTGAAGCCGTTTTTCAGGGTCAGTCGCTTTTGGACGGTTTGAAGGGCCTGTTTGGCTGTGAGAGCTCTGCATTACTGCACAAGTGCCCTGGAATCAGTCTGGGGATGACGGGCACGCCCGTTTTCCAGTGCCCACTTTCCAGTGTGTACTCAAGGGGGGGCACCCATGTTCCGGGGTGTACGTGATGGTGTCGCCCGTTTTCCAGGGTGTACTCAAGGGGGGCGATCGTTTCCCGGGGTGTACGCGACGGGGGCGCCCGTTTTCCAGTGTGTATGCGATGGTGTCGCCCGTTTTCCAGTGTGAATGCGATGGTGTCGCCCGTTTTCCAGTGTGAATGCGATGGTGTCGCCCGTTTTCCAGTGTGAATGTGATGGTGTCGCCCGTTTTCCAGTGTGAATGTGATGGTGTTGTCCGTTTTCCAGTGCATATGTGATGGTGTCGCCCGTTTTCCAGTGTGTATTCAAGGGGGGTTGTCCGTTTTCCAGTGTGTATGCGATGGTGTCGCCCGTTTCCCAGGGTGTACGCGACGGGGGCGCCCGTTTCCCGGGGTGTACGCGATGGTGTCGCCAGTTTTCCAGTGTGTACTCAAGGGGGGCACCTGTTTCCTGGTGTGTACGCGACGGTGTCGCCCGTTTTCCAGTGTGTATGCGATGGTGTAGCCCGTTTCAGTGTGTACGCGACGGGAGCGCCCGTTTCCCAGGGTGTACGCGACGGGGGCACCTGTTTCACGGGGTGTACGCGATGGTGTCGCCCGTTTTCCAGGGTGTATGCGATGGTGTCGCCCGTTTTCCAGTGAGTACTTAAGGGGGGCGCCCGTTTCTCGGGGTGTGCGCGATGGTGTCGCCCGTTTTCCAGTGTGTACTCAAGGGGGGGCCCCTTTTCCCGGGGTGTGCGCGATGGTGTCGCCCGTTTTTCAGTGTGTACTCAAGGGGAGCACCCGTTTCCCGGGGGGTACGCGATGGGGCGCGAGCGGCTAATGTTGACCCCTGTTCATTTGCAGAATATTTTTTAGACCAGTGCTGATTTCACAACCAAATTGTGGAGTACTTACATTTGGGAAGTGCATAATGATGAATGTAGGCGCTCCTCCCTGCCCCTTTCCCTTCCCTCATCAGCACAGAATTAGCACATGTCCCCTGAGCCCAACGATAAGGGATTGTGGAGATTGTGGGGACGACGCAGATGAAGGTTTGCTGGGTGGTTGTGATTTGTGAAGAGACACTGACGGAGCTTCTGAGCTGGAGCTGCTCCTGAGAGACCACATGAATGTGTGTGCGGGTGTGAGACCCCTTCCCTCAGCTGGGACAGGCTAAAGAACAGTTGCTCTATGCTGATGAGCTGGTTTGAGGGTAAAGAAGGCTGACTTTGTGTCCTCGTCTGCTGAACGCAGCCCTGTTCCATCAGCCAGGATTTCTCAGCTGTGTGGCCCAGACTCAGACACTTGTCTCGTGCTGCCCCCTACTGGACATTGACTATATTGAGTTTCTCTCCGGGGCATGTTCCTGTGTCAATGTGTGGAATATCTGACACACTTCCGCTTATTCTGTGTCATTAGAACAAGGCAGAGCTGTAGGTTAGTTAATCTGTGATGAACAGAGTGGTGATGGTTATTGAACAATGCAAGACCCAGTAAAACAAAACAAAAACAACATTTTTATAAGTTTGTTGTTTTTTTCTCTGTGCTCGTTTCAACATCCTCCTCCACAGCAGCTTTAGTTCAGACTAAGGTTTCTCTAGTGGAGGTAAATGGAACCACACGTCTCTAACACAAACAGAGCCATTGTATCTTCTCTCCAAACCCCCAGTGAAGCTCTACATGTCTCTTGAGTGTTGCTATGGTGATGATGGTTAAATACTAAATCTGAACTAAATCACTTTGGGGACTATTTTATCTCACAGCGCCCTGCATGTACCCCTCCACTATGAATGGGTGTAGTTTTAGGACCAAAAGCTTCTCCAGACTCTGGTAGAACAATGTCTGTGAGGAACTTTTAGAGGAACCACTCACACCACTGTAAATAGCTCTGATTCTTTGAGTCTTAACGACTTGTTTCATTTTAGCAATGGAAACAGCTAACTGTGTGTGTGTGTGTGTGTGTAGAGAGCTGAAGCTGAGGAACTACACTCCAGAAGATGAGGAACTGAAGGAAAGGCAGGTGCCCAAAGCAAAACCTGCTTCAGGTGAGAATGAACTCCCTCCTGTCTGCTCAGTGAGCTCAGTGAGGTACGAAGGTTGGGTTGTTTTCTGAAGACAGTGGAGGTCATGTGACCCCTCTTCCTCTCTAGAGGCACTGGTGTGAATGTGTTAACACCTCATTAGTCAAGTGGAAACCACTCTGCTTTTGTGCTGTAAAAGATTTCATAAATAGATCAAAATAGTAGAATATGGTTAAAAAAAATCTAATAATAAAATATGGTTTACAAAAAATAGAAGAAAAAAGAAGAAACAGTAATATTTAATTATAAAACAAAATTATAAAACAAAAAATAAATGTTTAGAAGCCATACACAAAAAAGAATATAAAAATCTTTTTTTTTTTTTTTTTTAAATAGCTCACTCTTTTGTTCAGTTCACTTCTGTTTTAAGAGAGAGCGAGGACTGACCAATAGAGGAGGAGATTGCAAATGAGTTTGCCATTTCATTTAAAGCTATAACCACAAACAATAAGACGTTACACTGAATTCTAAAATCAACTGGCACAAGGAAGTGATGCCAGGAGTAACATCTTTCTCCAAACACCAGTCAACAATATAGCTGCAGTGTTTTTTTACCAAGTGCCATGAAGATTTACACAAACCAAAGTAAAGGCCATTGCATTAAGATCACGTGTGTCTTTCATTACTTATTAAAGTACTTTCCAAATGTTGTCAATTTACTAGGGATGTAACAATCAAGTCAGATCTGAGTCATTTATTATTGTGTCCCTATCTGATTTTTATTTTCTTAGCTAACAGTTCCACAGCATCCTTGTGTACATTATTAAAATTGTATGTATATGCTTGACAACTGAGCCAGACTGTAATGTTGTGTGTTGACCTGTGGGGGCAGTAATGAGTCAGTCCAGACTGTAATGTTGTGTGTTGTTGTGTGCAGAATCATGGGACATTTCTGGACTTTAAAGCAGCTGATATCAGTTGCTAAATGGATGTTTTGTGTGTTGAAGCCAGTCCCTGTGGTTGAGTGTCTACTGTGGTTCCTCTGTTGGAGGACAGGGGCATGTGTCAGCTGGGTTGATGAGCACATGGATGTTATTCCTGACCTGTCTCCTGCTTTATTCCTGCAGTGGAAGATAAAGTTAAAGACCAGCTGGAGGCGGCAAACCCTGAGCCTGTCATAGAGGAAGTGGTAAGTGAGAATTTCCACCTTTTAACCGCTTCTCTTACAAATAGATTTATTCTTTTATTTGAATTAAGTTTTTTATTTATTTATTTTTTTTAAAGGACCTGGCCAATCTTGCTCCACGGAAGCCGGACTGGTGAGCCACCCCTGTTGTGTTCTCTTACATAAATCCACCTTGTGTCGTGGCATCATCTTAACTCCTTTGTGCTCTGGCAGGGACCTGAAGAGAGACGTGGCTAAAAAACTGGAGAAACTGGAGAAGAGAACGCAAAAAGCCATCGCAGAGCTTATTCGTAAGTAAACCTTACTGATTTCTACATCACGAGCAGAAGTTCCTGATGGTTAGGAGCTCGTCCTTGTGATCAGAAGGCTATAGGGTCACATCCTGGACCAGGTTCCACTGAGGAATCATAGCTGCTCCATGTGTGATGGACATTTCACTGTGGTGCAAACGATTCACAATCCCTTTCACGCTGAGACCCTGAAGACCCTGATCCGTCCTTCTGTCCGGGGCCACCTGATCCATCCTGATGGTTGGATTTCCTCTCACTGGACTCAGGAAGGTTCACCTACCTGATGGACAGTCATTGTGGCCCAACTGTACACTAGGAACTGCCCCTCTTATACCAGATCATCCACCATTGGGGCCTCCTCTTGTCCAGTCCCAGACTAGTTCAACTGCCACAGACCATCTCCATGTTCTCCATGTGTTAGTTCTGTTTCTCCAGGGTTTAACTCTTCTCTATTACTGCTGTCCACCAGAGTCTTGGTTCCTCCTGAGGTTTCTTCCTCCAGGGTAGGGAGGTTTTCCTGATGTCTGTCGCTCATTAGGGGCTCGGACCCAAAAACTGCAGAAAGAGCTTTAGAAATAAAACTAATTCGACCTAAATCCATATAGCAGGAATTCTTAGTCCCAGTTTTTTGGGACATGATTCACCATCACTTGATTCCATTCCACCAATTTTCCCAAACAAGTCATCAAATGTTCTCGTTTTTGGCAAAAATGAACCCATAATGTACTGAGAGCTGTTATAATTGATTATAATGGATTATAGCGTTCCAACATGGCCGACTCATCACCCACAGTGTGTACACGTCCATGTGAGAGAGCCCCCATGAGCTGCTGTGATGAGGATCAGCACGTTTTGAGGGTAATTGCAGTGTGGTTTACTGAATGCCCCTGAGGTTTGACAGCTCTTAATGACATCATGGACATGGATCCTGACTGCGAGGCCTCAGCCCAGAATAGAGTGGCTCCACCACCATTCACTCTGGCCTTTCAGCAGCTCCACTGACCCAGTTCGGCTGCACAGACCGCGGGGCAGGACGGTCACCTGGGCCCTTCACTTTTTACTGGAACATGTTTGAATAAAAATTATAGAGAAATATTCTAATTAACAAAGTAATGTCTGATCTCCTATTAAAATGATCACTTGCGCCTTTGAAGTATTCTTCCACCAGACCCTGTAGTATAGCAGTGCTTTACACATTTAGGCAGTGTGTGCACCATGTGACTTTAGCTCAGCCAATCGGATTGTAGATCTGATACAGTAGCATTAACAGCATGAACATTTTGTACAACACAATCTTCCTCTGTTCTGGAGATGCTCCATCACAATAAGACCTCAGATCCTTACACTCACATCAACTTTAAGAACTGACTGTTCACTTTCTGCCTAAAATGTCCCACCCCTGAGAGCCACTGTAATGAAATTAGTAGAGTCAGTGGTCTTCACTTCACCTGCAGTGGTCTTAATGTTATGGCTGATGGGTGTATCTCTGTTTGTGTGTGTGTGTGTGTGTGTGCGCGCGTGCAGGAGAGCGGCTGAAGGGCAGTGAAGAGGAGTTGGCAGGAGCGGTTGGAGCGGCTGGTGTAGAAGAGGGAGATTCTGACTGAGCCAGTCCACTGCACATGAACATAAAGATCTCTGCTGGACGATCACAGGAGCTCCTAAACTCAGCATGGCAGCTAGATGAACCTCCAGGCTCCGCCCACAAACACATTTCTTCGTAGCTGTGGTGAGGGGCGGGTCAGCAAGTGAGAGAGCTGGCTCTTGGCTGCTGCTGTGAGGATGGAGAAGCTCCACGGAAGATGTTTGATCCAGTCTGTCTGTAATGTGTTGCTCCTACAATCTCACAGCAGTAGCTACAGAGTAACACCTTTGTGGGCGGAGTCAGAAGAAGGTATGTCTGATGTTGGTGAGTGTTGAGCTGGTTGAGGGTTCCTGTGTGCATGTGAGACAGAATGGAGGAAGACGTGTGTGCATTTGTGTTGAAATGGAATTTTTTTCAATATTTTCCATTAAATGAAGATGTATTTTTTCCTACAGAGTCCGATTTCTCGTGTTACTGTTTTAGACCTGTTTCAGGTAGAATAGGCTTTACCCTTAATGGACTGTGTCTTACCTCAAATTCAGTAAATTCTGCCTTGAAGTTCTTCCAGTCTGGTGAATGTGTGAAGCCACCATCCAACTGATGGTCAAACTATAGTCAGATCTTCCAACTGTGGTGCAGGTGTATCTTCTAAAACTTTGTCTAAAGCTTTAATTAATAACTATTTTTTAAATCAAGTGTGACGCAAATAAAAACTAAAGAAACTGTGAGAAAATATATGATAGCGCTATGTAAATTAAAAGAAAGACCATATCTCCCCCATATTTCCTGTAGTGTATTACAGTCTGTCAGAATAAGCGTGTGGATCATATGAACATTATAGAGCTCCATATCGCCCCCTACACTTCTTGTAGTGTATTACAGTCTGTCAGAATGAGCTTATGGATCATATGAACATTATAGAGCTCCATATCGCCCCCTACACTTCCTGTAGTGTATTACAGTCTGTCAGAATGAGTGTGTGGATTATATGAACATTATAGAACTCCATATCGCCCCCTACACTTCCTGTAGTGTATTACAGTCTGTCAGAATGTATGTATATGCAGCCCTACATGTGACACAAAGTTAGATCATATTTTATTTTCTCTGGTATGATTATATAAGTTAACTGTAAAGTTCCAAATGTAAACATTACATTGAGTTTACAAACCTGTAAGAATGTTACTGTACTGGATCTGTTTCATTTGATCCAGTTAATAACAATGTTTCCCCACCCCTGAGTTCAAGGAGGTTCTGTTTCTGCATCGTAATGCACTGGGATGTAATGGTTATAATGATTGCACCATTTCTCTGAGTCTCTAGCGCTACTTCTTCACGTCAGAATAAATATCACTCCACCCTTTCTTCTACTAACAGAGGGGCTTAGTCTAACATCACACATTCACAACAGAATTCAAAAACAACACTTTTTTGGTTATAATACTCATAAGTTCTATGGATAACGGAGCTCGTTTCACCTCAAAATAAAGTGCATTTTTCATCTCTTATGACAAGTGAACCTGCAAGAGGAAATATGCCCGAGCCTTTGCCATTCTGAGAATCTTCCATCGAAACTTTACAGCACATATTTAAAATGACCTGATTATATAGCGTTAAATATACATGGGGGATAATTTTACGCTAAATAAGAATCTTTCTATTGTAAGGTTTTTTTACATTCTGTCTTTCACAGTTGAAGTGAAACTATGATGAACATTCCAGACTCTCATCTTTTTAAGTGGGACAACTTGCAGAATCGGTGGCTGACAAATACTTTTTTCTTCCACTGTAGCAGCTCTTATGCTTTCATTCGTTTATAGGCACCTATCCACTCACCCCAGGTACGATGTGCTCATATCTGCCCCCTTTGGCCTGTGCAGCCCAGAAAACCAGAAAACATTCAGTGCTCAGCACATGCAACATCTGAGAGGGACTGAGGGACAAACGATGATCTACTGTAATTAAAGGCAGTTGTGCTCGACTGCAATCCTTACAACTTACCATAGAACCAATGGAACATGGACACTGACCTGTGGGACATTCAGTTTACGCTCTACTGCAGCACGACTGTGGCAAAAATCCTACGCGCGGTTATTTAACAGCATTACGCGCCATAATTTCGGCTTCTACTAAAAGCTTGTCTTCTAACAGTGGATATGTTCTCTGCCCCCAGAACAACAGGAAAGCCAGAGGAATGGAGGGGTAACACTGCTGAATGGGAATGTGGCACAATAATCATCTCCATCATATAATCACCGAAAGCCAAAATTCTTAATTCCTGACCCTACTTCTGCCCTCCTGGTATTGATGAATGATCTGGGAAGAAAATCTAATCATATCTAATACACCGGCTGTGGTCAGGCTCTGCTTGGTTGGATTGACGTTATCATCATTAAACTCCACCAATCAGAACTCGGCTACGACACTAGAATAACTCCCCTCATTTACATAGAGATTTTGGTATAAAACGATGAACCGTTTGGTTAGGAAATGCGCTCCAGACGACAGGTGAAGGTGTGGGAATGACGTAATTATCTGACTGCTTGATTTGGAATGTGTGGGTTTAGATACAGGTGCAGGGCTGTTATTCGTCAGTTTGTACGATGAACAAAAAGTGTGCAGCTCCCAACACACCTCTGCATCTACATCATCACGTGGAAACCTTTTTCCCCTTAGTGTGTCTGAGCGTCCAATCAGGTGGAATTCAGATCAATCGGTCACCGGATCAGTCATGAAGAAACGTTTCAAACATCTCTCATATTTGGGGAAGATGTTCAGTACCTGCACACGGCAGTAGGTGGCACCACAGCTCCAGTGGTTCAGTAAAGACTCTGGGACGAGCGCAGCCGTTGAGAGATGCAGTGGTTGCAGTTGTGATGTCAGAAAGATCTCAGGAAGCAGTACTGCAATGAGGGAGGGGAATTGGGCTCAGGTCCAGAGGAGCCGTACCTGTGCATGGCTTCAGAAATAACCAGAAGCTACTACTTCTCCTGAAGGTGGAGGTGTGTTCAGTTCTCCCCGTGTCCTCCGCTCTCGATCTTCCGGGCAGCAGGACCCAGCTCCACTTTACACACGCGCTGGGCAAACTTCAGCGAGCACAGAGTCTCCCCCACGTTCCTCTCCACGGACGAAATCTGAGGGAAACCATGAACAGCAGTTATCAGATGCTGAGACTTTCTTTAGAATATTCCCTCAGCAACACACCTCAAAAAAGTTGGGACGGGGCAAAAGGGGTCTGTAACAGTACAGGTTACTAACAGAAACAGCTGGAGGACCATTGAGCAACTAATAAGGTTACCATGGTGATAGGTCAGAAACATGATTGGGTGTTAAAAGCATCTTAGAGGTGGAGTCTCTTGGAAGTAAAGATGGGTGGAGCTTCACTAATCTGCACTAAACTGTGGAACAATTTCAGAATAATGTTCCTCAACATAACATCAGAAGATTCTGAGAATCTGGAGAATTTTCTGTGCACAAGGGATGAGGCCACATTAAAAACTGGTCCGATTCTGTTGTGGAGATTAGAAACGGGTCTCATTCTGTCGTGGATACGCCGCATTAGAAACGGGTCCGATTCTGTCGTGGATACGCCGCATTAGAAACGGGTCCGATTCTGTCGTGGATACGCCGCATTAGAAACGGGTCAGATTCTGTCGTTGATACGCCGCATTAGAAACGGGTCCGATTCTGTCGTGGATACGCCGCATTAGAAACGGGTCCGATTCTGTCGTGGAT
>JBBIGC010171758.1:0-15455 GCA_037576955.1 Lepidarchus adonis
GTTAGATAGACAGGGATGCACTGAAACAGGTATAGGAATTTAGGTAGGATATTCATTTTAATTATGTTTATACGTCCCCATTCAGCAGTTGAACAGGACAGGTTCCACTCAGAACTTACTTCGCCATGGTCGACCAAAGAAGTTGAGTGTTCAGTGTCAAATCCAGAGGTTGTCTTTGAAAATAAGCGTATGAGTGCTGTTGGGGTAAAGGACCTCCCCTCGCCCCAAAAACATTAATTTCCAGTAAAAATGCATTATACTAAGACTAATGACAACTTCAAGTCTCAAGTGTTCATTGTATTCAGTTGTTTTCTGCATTGCAGATGGGATTTATCTCTGAATGCTGCAGAATAAAATGTGTTCGCTGTTCACTTTTTCAAAACATCCTCATTATGTAACTTTTACCTGGACTTGTTTTCACTGTAGGACCAATATGGAGGACGGTCTTGGAAGTAAAACACCAGAAAGGCCTTGCAAAGTGAAAGCCCAGGGCAGACACATCTCCTCAGCTTCTGAGGACTCTGAATCAGACCAGGAAACAGCATCTGGATTGAAGTATAAAATCGACAAATATATAATTTAAAAAAGATTTAAAGAGAAAAATGTATCAGTTACCAACTAGGAAATAAATTTCCATTTAGTTAAAGTTCACTACCCGTCAAAAGTTTTGGAATTTTTTTTTGTGTTTATTGGTATTTTCATTAAACATTAAATTTTTAAAAATGTTTTAGTTACATCTTCAAGGTTGAATTGACTTCCATTGCTGCAGAAAAGCTGTAAGTTCACCAGGTTATTAATGCTGGGGAGAAAGTGTTTGGTGACCTACACCTTTTATTTATGATGGAGTTATTCACTGTAATCAAACTGCTTCAATATCCCATCTACATGAGGAACACTGGCTGATCTAAAACTGTATTACAGTCTTGGGTGTAGAATATGTGTAAACTTCAATTTCACTGACCACCAGGTCGGAGTTGTTTCGTCTGTTCACCAGCAGGGGGAGCTGGAGGATTTTTCTTACTTTTTTGGACACAACTCCGCAACCAATGACATTATTTTACAGGGCAGCAAGTGAACAGTCAGTTCTCGACATTGATGTGCTAGAAGCAGGAGTGTAAGGATCTCTCAATACTAGACGAGTGGTCTTAATGTTATGGCTGATTGGGTTTATATACACTACACTGTTTCGTACCCATGTTTCTTAGCTCCATGCAGCGCAGAGAACAAATATCTCGTAGGCGAGTTTATTTATATAGCACATTATCATACCCAAGGTCATTCAATGTGCTTCACAAGGTAAAGAAAAATATAAAAGCATAAAAACAGGCCAAAAGAATAAAATAAGCATAGGGAAAAGCAATAGATTAAAAAAATGAATAAATATGCATAAAAGAAAAACAATACCAGAAATTAAAAATGATATTAAAAGCAGAATTAAAATCAACACCCAAGTGAGGGAAAGGCAGTGGAGAAAAGTGCAGGTGTTAGCATCTGTTTAAAACTTGCTACAGTCGGGGCAGATCTGATATTAATGGGCAGTTGGTTTCAGCATTTGGCGGAGTGAAGGGGCCTTGAGGAAACATGGCCTTGATTTGTTAGTCCAAGTGCTGGAGTGGAGCTGCATGGAAAAGCCTGCGAGAACAGTTTCCTACAGAGGTTGTTGTAGAAGTAAAGTAAAATCCTTCTGTTATGCGTCTGCTTAAGAAAATTTAAGGAGACGTACACCCGCAGAAAGGCCGGATTCCTTAAGTGTGGACGGCCACCAGAGGGCCCACATCAAAAGCCTGCTGCTCATATGCATGATGCAGTCCAATTCTGCATGAGCGCTGCAATTATTCATGAGCCTGAGCTGGTTTACCTAATATCCAGAGCGGGGGGAATTGCAAGGGGCTGAAAGAGATCAAAGGCCGTGCGCTGTTCAAAGGAGCCATGCTAATGTCCCGGCCAAGTGCTCAACACAATTCCGTTCCGCTCCAACTTCACGCTTGTTTTCATTCCTGCTTCTCCAGGCAACTTTCCACCAATATTGAAAATTAAAAAGGAGAAAATAAAATAAAACTCAGCAGGCTTGGCTTGGCATCAGGTATTGCTGACAGACGTTAAGTAATCAGGACAAACCAGATCTCACAGCCAATTCCTGCTGCCAGTGTAGATGCTATAACACCGATGAGAAACCCCACTGTCCTGCCACCATCACTCGCCATTACATAGACCAGCCTTCTGCACTGTGATTGGTGGCTGATTGATCAGCTGACATTGTCCAATATGTTGAGTAGATGCTGAACAGTTCAGCTCTGACGGCTAGACTTCACTCCCAACATGCATCAGTGAGCTTTGGGTGCCCATGACCCAGTTGTCCTTCCTTGGGTCACTTTTGGTGGTCCTTCTTCTTCTTCTTCTTCTTCTTCTTCTTCTTCTTCTTCTTCTTCTTCTTCTTCTTCTTCTTCTTCTTCTTCTTCTTCAAAAAGTACTTACTTTTTGAAGAAGACACAGTGTCTCTTATCTTTTCTGGTAGACGCTTAGAGGAAAGTAAGTCTTTTAGATTTTCATTTCCGTATCATGAATCTTATCAATAATATTTCTGTATATTATTTTATTAAGCCAATTTATTTCTAATTCTTTGAATTCATAGACTTTTGTTCGCTCTCCCAAAGCATTTTTAATAATACTCATGTTGACATTTTTGCAAAACCGAATCTTTATTTTAATTCCCATATCCACTGGTACTAACTGCTGCAGACCTGGAGCACGACCTGCTGTCCTGGAGATGCTCTAGTCATCACAATAAGACCCTCAGTCCTTATGGTCCAGCTTTCAGCACATCAACTTCAAGAAATGACTGTTCATGTGTTACCTAATATTCCCTACCCCTTGACAGGTGCCACTACTGAAATAACTAGAGTCACTCTTAATGTTATGGATGACTGATGCTGCCAATGACTAGAAGTTATGAACCCTGATCGTTCCTCCTGTGCTGTGATTGGGTAAGTGTTCTTGCCGTGGTGTGATTGGTCAATAGTGCCCCTCCATCTTTGCTGTGGTTCATGAGATTGTGAGGTCAGTTGAAAGCGGAAGGATCCTGTTGCAGGAACATTGGGCAGTCGAGGCCTAGTGGTGAGCAAGGGCAATACCAGCCAATCACCAGTGCAGTGTGGTCTGTTAGGAAATTATTACCGTATTTCCCCAACGAAGGGCCGCAGCTTATACATTGATTTTGAAACCTGGTATTGGGTGCAGCTAAAACATGAACACGTTCGCTAAAAGTATAATTCAGTACAAAAGGACGACATCCCCACATGATTAGTTGACTGTTTACTGTAGCAACAAACAGTTCGAAAAGCAACGATAGATCAGTGACGACGTTCTCTCACATAATCACCACCGCCCCATTCAGCCTCTCAAACGTTTTCAGCCCTTTACTGCATTACATTACATCCTAGTGTATAACGTGGGCAGACTATAACGTGGGGCGACTATAATGTGGGACGACTATAAAGTGGGGCGGTCTATAACGTAGGATGGACTATAACGTGGGACGGCCTATAACGTGGGACGGACTATAACGTGGGACGGACTATAACGTGGGGCGGACTATAACGTGGGGCGACTATAACGTGGGGCAACTATAACGTGGGACGGACTATAACGTGGGACGGACTATAACGTGGGACGGACTATAACGTGGGACGGACTATAACGTGGGGCGACTATAACGTGGGACGGACTATAACGTGGGGCGACTATAACGTGGGACGGACTATAACGTGGGACGGACTATAACGTGGGGCGACTATAACGTGGGGCAGACTATAACGTGGGGCGACTATAACGTGGGGCGACTATAACGTGGGGCGACCGATAATGTGGGACGGACTATAACGTGGGGCGACCGATAATGTGGGGCGACTTATAACGTGGGGCGACTATAACGTGGGGCGACTATAACGTGAGACAGACTATAACGTGGTGCGACCTATAATGTGGGGCGACCGATAATGTGGGGCGACTAAGACAGTGTTAATTAGAAAAATGTGATGTTTGGATTTCTCATCACATCCTTCAACTTTGGAGAGTTTTCTGACCATTTTCTGACACGTGTGATTTATTACTTCCGGTGTCGACCAGAGGAGGATGGGTTCTCCTTCTGAGCCCTGGTTCCTCCCAAGGTTTCTTTCTCCAGTTTAGGGAGTGTTTCCTCACCTCTGTCTCCTTTGGCTGGTTAGGGGCTCGGACACGGATTTGTGACGACGTCTGTAATAGAAACAGAACTGATCTGACTGGATTATTTCATGCAGTTCTCTTATTATGTGCATGGAAACACACCCCTGACTACATGTTCTGCCAATTAGACAGTGACCTGCAATAACAATGCACAGTGTGGGGATAGACTGGAAGACCAGCAGCACTCACTACATCACAGAACAGGATCATCAAGTGGTGGCCACTACTTAGTACTGAACAAGGTAACTGTTATAGTTTCATGTCCAGTAAGTTGAGTTAAGATAATTGTTGTTGTAATAGATCACAAGACAGTAGTGAAAAGATAAGTTGTAATAGTTAAGTCAAAAAGATAAGTTAAAACTGTTGTGTTGTGATCATAAACTATTACAATGAATCTTTTTGACTTAATAAGTGGTGGTAACAGAATAATTCAGTTGCAGCAATTAAGTGACAAACATGACTATTACAACTTATGTTTTTGCCCTGACTTAGTAAGATGTGTAAATAAGATAATTATATTGTAATAGTTAAGCTATTGAAAACATGGTAATTAAGCTGTTATAGTTCATTCCTGGCCACAGATTAGTAAGTTGTGGGAACAAGATAATTAACTTGTAATAATTAAGCCATAGCAATGACTTGGTAAGTTGTGGGAACAGGATAATTGCTGTAATATTTAAGTCGTGATGAAAATATAATTTGATGTATGGGTTAAGTTGTGAACATGACTTTGTAAGTTGTGGGAACAAGATATTTAAGTTGCAAAAGTCATGAACACAATTTAGCTAATACAACTTATTTTCCTTTTGCCATCGCTTAGCTAATTAGATAATTAAGTGGTAATAGTTAAGCCGTAGCCATGACTTGGTAAGTTGTGTATTATTTACATAAAGTGTATTGTATTTAAAGTGCAAACAGCTTGTATTGTCCGATGTGCAAGTGTACAATAATCCAGAGGTGCAGGGCTTGGAGTGTGTGTGAAAGGGTCCCGTGTTGTAGCAGTGTGTGTGTGTTATGCAGAGTCCTGGTTGAGGAGCCTGATGGCCTGTGGGAAGAAGCTCCTCTTCAGTCTCAGTTTTGGTTCTGATGCTGCAGAACCGTCTCCCTGATCTCAGCAAGCAGAACAGGTTGTTGTTGGGGTGTGTGAGGTCTTTGATGGTCTTGGTTGCTCTGGATCTGCATCGTTGGTTGTAGATGTTCTGCAGGGAGGGAGCCTGGAACCAATGAAGCGTTCAGCTGTGTGTACAACCTTTCCCAGAGTTCTATGGTTCTGTGAGGAGCTGTTTCCAAACCAGGAGATCAGATTCAGAGTCAGAATGTTCTCCACAGCACCAGTGTAGAAGGTTCTCAGGACAGCTGGTGAAACTCTGAGGTGTAACAGACATTGTCTGGCTTTTGAAACCTGAGCCTGGGTTTGCAGAGTCCACGTTAGGTCCTCATTCCGAGGTACTTGAAGCTGGAGACCCTCCTGACCAGTGTTCTCCTGATGAAGAGGGGAGTGTAGACCCTCTGCTGCTTCCTGCTAAAGTCCACTATCAGCGCCTTGTTCTTGTTGATGTTTACCTGCAGGCAGTTCGTTGTTGGTGATGAGACCCAGGACCACATGGTCATATTCCTAAGCTTTAGTAACTTGTGGCCACGTGTTGTTTATTACAACAACATTCTTCTGTTATTAGGAGTGAAACTCACTGCAGTCCGGATAAATAGCCGTCACACCTTCTTCATCAGTCTTCTCTTTGTTGCTCCGCCCATTTCACAATGTAAGCCAATGACAACACGAACGGAGCTGCAGGTCCAGGCTCCTCCCCCTGGACGTATGCTTGAATGGGTGAAAAGAGATGGAATGGTTTGAATGGGTGACGTGGTGTGGAGGAAATGCCTCGGTGATGTGTAAGAGGAGGAGGAGGAGGAGGAGGAGGAGGGGCAGATCAGCTTTGAGCCACTGCTTTACTCTCTCTCTCTCTCTTAACTTGGCCACACATATCCCTCCTCTCTCTCTCCACTTCCCTGAGAGTGGACTCTGCTCAGGATCGTGGGAAAACGGGCTTTTTTTCTGCAGGGGGAGGGGGAGGGCTGGACTGAAGTCATCGAGGTGGGTCTACTTCCTCGCGCTTCTGCTGCAACTCTTCCGTGAGCGCGTGCACTAAGTTGCATGCGAGGCGTTTGCGTGCGCGTGCATAGGGGTTCGGTGCGATCATGTGCATATGGATTAAGGCACGTTGTTAGTTGGTGTGTCGCGCGCGTTTTTTATTTTTGGGGGTAGGGTGGAGCAGACATGGCCAGCAGGACGGAGAACGCGTACGACAGCAGCAACATCGTGGAGAAGTATCTGCACCACAAGCTGGGACATGCGCGAGGCGCCGGCGGCGACGACGACGAGGAGGAGGACGAGGAAGGTGGCGAGCGCGAGAGGAAGGTGCACGCGGCGCTGCGGGAGGCGGGGGACGAGCTCGAGCGGCTCTACCGCCCCGAGCTGCGCGAGATGACCGTGCGGCTGCGCCTGGAGCCGGAGCTGGAGCCGGAAGCGGCGCGCCGGAGCTTCGTGGCGGTGGCCGACGAGCTGTTCCGGGACGGGGTGAACTGGGGGCGTATCGTTGCGTTCCTGGAGTTCGGCGCAACCGTGTGCGCGGAGCGGCGGCGCGCGGCGCCCGGCAACGTCCCCGGCGACGTGGCTTTCTGGATGAAGGAGTATCTGAACGGGCCGGTGTTAAAGACATGGATCCGGGACAACGGCGGATGGGTAAGTGCCCCGCCCCCTCCAAAATTAGTTTGAACAATTATTTTAAAAAGATTTCTTTGAATAAGGTCAAAAAATAAATATTCGTTTCGCATTGACCACGCCCCCTTGACGAGGACGTTGCACAATTCTCTCTCGTGATTGGCGGTCGGCGCTGCTTGTCGCCCAGTCATCCGCCAATGAGCAGCCGCGGTTGCGGGCACACCCCTGACACGCCCCCTTCTCTGCAAGACTGCAATGACCGAGGTGTGGTGCTCTCGAGAAGGAGAGCGGGGTCATGCAGATGTGGGGGTTTGTGGGGTTTTGTTGGTTTTTTTTGTGTGTTTTTGTTTGTTTTTGCGGTCTAACGCAGTGCGTTAAAGACAGCTGCACTTTCAGCAATGCAGCATTTTCCTTTCCCCAACCCCTGCAGTCTAATGCAGTCGATGCAGGTGTTCTACCTGCGAGCACTGCAGCATTGTCATGGCTCATCTACACAGACCCACCGTCTGTGGCAGCTCACTCCTCCATGAGGTGGAGGTGCTCAGCAGAACAAGGGCACACTAAGACCCGGAGATCACACATGGTTTACCATGCTCCACTTTTGGGGACCACCAGGGTTTCTTCTTCCGAGTCTTGGTTCCTTTTAGTGGTTCTTCCTTCACCTGTTAGTCAGTTTCTACATTTGAGTCCTGGTTCCTTTGTGGTTCTATTTCCTGCCCTTACGGAGGTTCTTCTGAGGTTCTTTTTCATGCTCTTTGTATCATTTCTGTCTTGGTTCCTCTGTGGTTCTTACTGAGTTTCTTCATCTGAGTACTGGTTTCTCTGTGGTTCTTCCTTCTGCTTCTAAAGCGGTTCTCCTTTTGAGTCCTTGTTCCTCTGTGGTTCTTCTTCATGCTCTCTATAATTTCTCTGTGTATCTCTGTGGTTCTTCCTCCTGGTGTTCTCCTTTTGAGTCCTTGTTCCTCTGTGATTCTTCTTCATGCTCTCTATAATTTCTCTGTGTATCTCTGTGGTTCTTCCTCCTGGTGTTCTCCTTTTGAGCCTTGGTTCCTCTGTGGTTCTTCCTCTGGTCTTTACCGAGACCTGGTTTCTCTGTGGTTTTTCCTTCTGCTTCGAAGGTGGTTCTGCTTTTGAGTCCTTGTTCCTCTTTGGTTCTTTTTCATGCTCTTTGTATCATTTCTGTCTTGGTTCCTCTGTGATTCCTCCTTCAGGTGTTCTCCTTTTGAGCCTTGGTCCTTACTGAGTTTCTTCATCTGAGTCCTGGTTTCTCTGTGGTTCTTCTTTCTGCTTCTAAGGAGCTTCTGCTTTTGAGTCCTTCTTCCTCTGTGGTTCTTTTTCATGCTCTTTGTATCATTTCTGTCTTGGTTCTCATGTGGTTCTTGCTCCTGGTGTTCTCCTTTTGAGCCTTGGTTCCTCTGTGGTTCTTCTTCATGCTCTCTATAATTTCTGCCTTGGTATCTCTGTGGTTCTTCCTCCTGGTGTTCTCCTTTTGAGTCTTGGTTCCTCATGCTCTCGGGGAGTCCAGTTTAATCCGATGCTCACTCAGGGGCGTGACCACCAACTTAAATAATTTACTGGTCTGTCAGTGCATTTCTGCAGTGATACAATAGATTAAGAGTCGCCCCCTTTACTTCCTGTGGTGTAGTGCAGTCTGTCACAAAGCTTATGTGGGCCATGTTAAGGTCATGGAGCATCATGGAGCCTTGTTAGCCAAGCTTCTGAAAAGTTTCAGGGTTTTTTTGCCATAGTTCCATGAATAATTAGCTGTAGTTACCATCTGAGTGACATTACACTGCTTGTTTTGCCCCGTGGAGGTGAGCAGTGAAGGGCAGTGGCAGCTGAGGTGTGTGTGTGTTTGCTGATGGGATCATTATCCAGGTTAGGCTCCGTGATCAATGGAAAGAGTGCTCTGGAAACAGAGGGGATGAACGTCAGGGCACATGTCACTTTAATTTGAATGGCCCCTTAGGGCACTGCCACATAAACACTGCGCTGGGTTAAGGCCAGGCTGACAACCTCGATGTGGAGAAGTAAGGGGGGGGGGTCTGGTTAACATGGGACAAACAGACGGAGTGACTCCACCCTGTCCTCATTATTTCACTCATTGTGCCGTCCTGCGATCATTATTTTCCTCCTGCCTTGTCCCGTGCCTTGAAATGAGCAAAACTTGACGAGGAACTGCCAAAAGTTCATTGGAGGTTTCATCATCTCGCCATGTTCCATCAATCTCTGATGTCCCAACTGTTCTTCATCCCAAATTCCCATATAATCCTGTGTAAACACACTCCTCCAGAAAGGGTTTAGTGTGAACTGGTTCAGACAGTGCTGGTGAATGGAACCGGACCTCAGGTCTGCAAAACTATATTTGATCTCTCCAAGCCCCACGTGTCTCTGATCGCTTCTATGGAATGTTGATGGTAAAACAGTGAATCTGAACTAAATCACCACATGAATGTGTTTTATACCTAAAAACTTCTCCAAACTCTGGTAGAACAAAGTCTCAGGCGGCACCATCATCATCTCACACCTGTAAGGAGTGTTTTTTTATGGAACCAGACGTCTGGTTCCATTCACCATCACTTTGAGGGAGCTTTCAGAGGAAACGGACGCCTGGTTCCATTCACCACTGTTGTGAACAGTTCTGATGTTTCTGTAATGAGGATGGCATTGTAAGAAAATTAGGTGGTGTTGCCCTTTGAAAATGTAATGTCACCTTGTCTTTCTCCTCATCTCTCTTTATCTCCTTCCCCGGTTAAAAATAGGAGTTCATTTGTGCCTAATTAGCACCAAGCGGAACAAGAGTCTTACACTCCGCCGCATTATTCAGCGCTCCGCGTCCAGGGGCCCTTCATCAATATTGTATGGGCTGGCATTTCATCTTAAAGGGAAGCAGCATTTAACATTCCCCTCGAGTCCAGGCCCCCTGAAGATTTACCCCTCTTGCCCCTACTATCATATCAAAGCCAAACTGGCCTGATGGCAAAGTGGAGAACAGCCAAGAATTTATACATTTTTTCCCCCTTCCTGACTTTGAACTAGGCTCCTTTTGTTCCTGGCAAAGCCCTTAGCTGTCAGGAGGAGTGACCACCACATTTAAGGACTTTCCAGTGTCACGTTGTGTTTTTGAAGACGACCTCTCACTCATTCATTTTTAATTCATCATGGTTATGACCTCACAGCCATGAACACACACACTTTAATCGGTTTAGCCCCGCCCAGTACATCTACAGCAGTGTTCCCTAATCTGCCTGGCTTAAAACAGCTTAGAGACCCGCCCACTACACCTAATTGTTTAGCCCCACCCACTACAACTTCAGCTGTTTAGGTCCACCTAATTGTTTAAGGCAGTTTAGCCCCACCCGCTACATCTTTAGCGGTTTAGATCCACCTAATTGTTTAATGCAGTTTAGCCACACCCGCTACACCTTTAGCAATTTAGATCCATCTAATTGTTTAATGCAGTTTAGCCCCACCCACTACACCTTCAGCGGCTTAGCCCTGCCCACTATATCCACAGGAGTTTAGATCCACCTGCTCAACTTGAAGCAGTTTAGCTCCACCCACTCCACCTAGCTTTCTTTCCCTGCCTGTGTAGGGTGTGTTGATTTCTGTGAGATCTGCCTGCTTCGCTTAATGGAGGTTAAGCCCCGCCCACTACACCTACAGCAGATAGTAGAAGCCTGAATGTAGTGTGCTGAGATTCTTTAGGTGTTCAGTGCAAAAACGTTGGAATGTTGGCTCAACTGGTTTGAGCAAAGGGGAAAAATTTACGAGTTTAATATAATTTTACTACCTCAGTATGTACAGGAGGGGAGCTTTGCCTTCAATGCTTAATACATGAGGCCTCTTCTCATGCTATAGCTCTGAGCTAGAGCTTCTCTGCTTCAGACAATAATAACACAGCCAGGTGTAAGGATTACACCAGCCCTACATCAGCTTACAGTTTAAATGCTCTGAGAGCAGTAAATCAAATGCTTCTCCGTTCACAAAAGAGCCCGAAAGGGGAAATCCAAGGGTTCTGGATCCCATCTTGTCTTCGGGCCTGAAAGAGCACAGGCCTCAGGTTTTTTTCTGAGAAGCTCTTTTCTCATTCTCATATTCACTAGATATGTTGGTTTTGTTAGGAACTGATTGGCCATAACATTAAGACCACTGCCGGGTAAAACGAAGAAAGTCGACTCTAGTTATTTTAGTCCGAGAGGTCTACAGAGGTCAGTGACTTTTGCTGCCCTTTTGTAGTTTCCTCATCTACTGGCATTAAACTGATCCTGACCTTAACAGTCAATGGAAACTGGGAAGACAGTGTGAAAGGCTTATCTGTCTTTATTAGAGGAAGTGCCACTGCGTTCGCTCGCGATATGATACAGAGCACCAGGGATCACTGGTTGTCCCTGACACACCGGATCCAATTTCTGCCTAAATGCCACGTCAGGCCTGGCGCCTTCAAAATAAGCACTTTATTCATCTGCAGTGGAAATGGAAATGCAGGTTTGCCGTCATCAGATTTGATGTAATGGTTCAACACAAAAACAGAAATAGCTTATTTATAACTAATAACTAACAATAACTAATGGTCTCATTGTTTTAGTGATACCAGTCCTCTCGGTTCTTTGGTGCTGGATTTCTTTGTAAAGAGCAGAAGGATACGAAGCTGCAGAAACAGCAGTTTTGTTACCTCACAGCCATGAACACATGTACTCAGTCTGTTCAAATCAATTTAATTCAAGTCCATTTTTATACAGCGCTTTTTACAACTGATGTGTCCCAAAGCAGCTTTACAGAATTAACAGAATCCGGGTCCGAGCCCCCAGTGAGCCAAAGGCGACAGGCAAGGAGAAACTCCCTTAAAGTAGGAAAAAACTTTGGGAGGAACCAAAGCTTAGAAGAGGAACCCATCCTCCTCTGGTCGACACCAGAGAGTGATTTAACACCATTCAACCTACAGATACGTATGCTTTGTGGTTTGACTTTAGCAATGATTTCCAGGTCGCAGAGGCACTTTGGAAATCACAGAATAACTCTGGCCTTATGGGGATTTGGGGATCAAACCGTTACTCGTTCTCGCTAATGAGAGAGATTGTAGTGTGAGAACCCAGGCCGCAGATCAGTTATGCTATTGTGCATGAGACTCCCGATCACAGGAACACAAATCAGAGTGTGAACACTGTAGAGGTCTCGGCAGCGGCAGCGATTTCATTATCTTGGCTGAAACTTTGTAGCGTGAACTTTACTTTATCCGGACACATTTCAATCATAGTCTTTAACCCCCACCATTGTCCTGAAGCTGTTAAGCTCCGCCCATTCATTTTTAAGCAAGTCATCACACACTCAGTCTGTAGCAGTTTAGCCAGGCCCACCTAGTCTACAGCCACGCCCATTTTATTTGTTTACCCTAAACATCAGTCTGAAGCTGTTCAGACCCGCCCATTCTGCATAGAGCTGTTTAGCTCCACCCACTTTCACTGAAGTGTTGCTGCTGCAGACATTCTGTAGCAGACGTTAAGAAACACTGTGCTGTTCATGGCTTTTTAGAAGCAAATAAACAGTTTCAGAAGGATTCAGAGCATCTTTATATTTCAGCCTGGCATGGGTCAGACCGCAGATTAGCCAATCAGGACAGAGCTCATTTACAACAAATTGCCTGTGTAATTATAAGGGATAAATCCGTTACGCCCCAGTGAGCGGATTTCAGAGTAGGAATGGGAAAAGTAGAGCCCTGCTTTGTGGAACAGGATGGAGGAGATGGGGCCTGGCCGAAGGACCAGGTGTGATTCATATACTTCGGCCTGTTCGTTTCCCTCGACCTCTAAAAGCTGAGGGAGAGGTGGGAGCTCGTTAACGCAGACACTTCTGGACCTGTGAGAGCCCTGTGGATAACCCCCCTCGTTTCCTGTCCGAGACCAGGCTCCACTTAAAAATAGCTGTCACGTTTGTGGCCTGCGCTGGAACCGTTCTGGCTTCGTCACAATAGCAGGAGTTATCTGTTTGTTTCCTCGTCTGGTTTTAAGTCACAACATTGGGTCACTTTTTGCCCCCCCCCCCCTCACAGATGATTTTCCCCGTTTGGATGGACACAGACACGGGCACGCTGACTCATGTTCTGTCCATGTCTGTGTGAGCTCAACTGAGGCTGGATTTAAGTCATCTCTGTCTGACCTGAAGGGACCACGCCATGACTGAGTGCTTTTTTGGGCAAATTTCAAAACAATTGGCTGATGTAATGTACATATAAACTCTCATTTACTGGATATATAATATATATGTGTGATATAAATACACTCACTGACAGTATACACCATGACAGTATACATAATGTTTGGGACAAAGACATATTTTTCTTTGATTTACTCATCTGCTCCTCAGCATAAAATCAAACAATTCAGACGAGATTAACGTGCACATTTTAGACTTTAATTTAACTTTAATGGGAAAGTGTGTCCAAACTTTTGACTGGTAGAGTATATAAAATTAAATTAAAGTAAAAAAAATGAAGTAATCTGTATACATTTTAGCTTCACCAGGTAGACACTACAACACCTTTTATGCCAGCCCCCCCTTATTTCAGGGCACCATAATGTTTGGGACAATTGGCTTCACATGTGTTTGGTTACTCAAGTGTGTTTCGTTGCTTCATCAGTGCAGGGATAAGATACTGTACCTAGACCTGAATTCAGTTTATTGTGTTATATGATATATACATTCACTCACTGTATATAAGATATACATACTTGTTTAATGTATACATCATATTTATACTCTCTGACTGTACATATATGATATATTCTCTCATTCACTGTACATATATCATATATACTCTCATTGACTGTACATATATCATATATACTCTCATTGACTGTACATATAATATGATCTCTCATTCACTGTACATATAATGTGATATATGCTCCCAATAACTGTGCATATGATATATACTCTCATTAACTACATATGATATATACTCTCATTGACTGTACATATATGATATATTCTCTCATTCACTGTACATATATCATATATACTCTCATTGAATGTACATATATACTCTCATTGACTGTACATATAATGATATATACTCTCATTAACTGTACATATATGATTTATACTCTCATTGACTATATATATAACATGATAAATACTCTTATTAACTGTACATATATGATTTATACTCTCATTGACTGTATATATAACATGATAAATACTCTTATTAACTGTACATATATGATATATACTCTCATTGACTGTATATATAACATGATAAATACTCTTATTAACTGTACATATATGATATATACTCTCATTGACTGATATATACTCTCATTAACTGTACATATGTGATATATACTCTCATTGACTGTACATATAATTTGATATATTCTCTCATTGACTGTACATATATGATATACACCAGTGAAAAGTTTGGACACACTTTCCGATTCAATTGAATTGAAAAGTGTGTCCACACTTTACTGGTAGTGTATATGATATATCTTCTCATTGACTCAACATATAATATCAGTCATCTTCTCATTGACTGTATATATGATATATTTGATGTATACACTAATGGTGTGGGTGAAAGTTGGACACTGTTACCTCTGTGGAGAGTTTCTGGTTTGTGTGTAATGATACTGGATTATTAAACATGTGAAGTTGAGATACTGAGCAGACCTGGAGCTGGGTTTAACTTGTGGGTATGAAACCCAGGCTCTGAATCCCATTAGCTGGAGACTTCTCAGGAAAGCCCCACCTGTCAATTTCATAACCTACAGGCTTCTCCCTGGTCCCGGAGCATACTGGGGCCCTGGTGAGGCTGCACCTGTGTTTATTTGTAACATTACAGTCAATTTTGGATGATTGGCTGCGCTGGTGGCCTCTGAAATGACATGTTTACCACCCCTGACCTCAGTCCAGTGTGGCGCCTCCATGGGAGTAAGCTGCCACAGAGTCTGAGGTGCTTCTTAATAACAGCACAGAGTCATTACAGCCATTACCGCCTCCTGTTTAACTATTTATACATAATCATATTGCTAAAGACATGTTTAGTTGATGTACCCCCAAGCTCATTTACGCACTTGTGTCAAATCCAGACTGTATACACAACAGCGATCATTGCACTCGTTTCAATAAGTTGTGAGGTGTAAAAATATATACAGTTAAACTATTAAATGATATTAAATGTGTGTGTGTGTGTGTGTGTGTGTGTGTGTGTATATACATATATACATGCATACAGGGACCAGGACGACTGATCCATGTAAATGAAAGAATAAATGGGGCCATGTATTGTGAGGTTTTGAGTGAAAAGCTCCTTCCACCAGCAAAGGCATTGAAGATTAAACGTGGCTGGGTCATTCAGCATGACAATGATCCCAAACACACCGCCCGGGTAATGAAGGAGTGGCTTCATAAGAAGCATTTCAAGGTCCTGAAGTGGCCTAGCCAGTCTCCAGAACTCAACCCCATAGAAAATCTTTGGAGGGAGTTGAAAGTCTGTGTTGCCCAGCAACAGCCCCAA
>JBBIGC010171774.1:0-15455 GCA_037576955.1 Lepidarchus adonis
TCTCTCTTTCCCTCTCTCTCTCTCTCTCTCTCTCTCTCTCTCTCCTATATCCCCATTCCATTGCCATGTGTTCAGAGATGTTCGCCGTTTGGTGGTAGCAATGTCCAGAGCCAGACTAGGGCTCTACATCTTCGCCCGGGTCTCCCTGTTCCAAAACTGCTTCGAGCTCACGCCTGCCTTCAACCAGTTGACCGCCCGGCCCCTGCAGCTACACATCCGGCCACACGAGTATTACACATCGGTGAGTTTACTCTTGCACACATACTGTATGGGTCACAAGTTTGCAGCTATTTCCATTATCCTGTAAAACTGTAAAGGAATCTGAATTTCTTGAGCAAAAAATCACATTAGTAGACAAATTAAACATTCTGACCTTACAACTGGGTTTTGAGCAGGGCGTCATGTAGTAAACCTGTATTGAAGATGCATTTGACCGATGGTCTTTATCAGACACATCCACACCCAGCAATGTCTGCATGGCGCCTTTTCAGTTTATCTGCTGTTCTTTACTGTTTCAGCTGAACAAAAGAAGAATGGAAAGAAAACAGATTCTTGTTTTTTCTCATTTAAATAATTCCTTGTCTTAGATTTTTCTTAATTTCCTTTCCCAATTAATTTAGCTCTACTAGCTCACACAATACGTCCAGCACTTGGTGGATGAAGACAAGTACAAGCTCTACCCACATCATCTTAAACAGTCGATAACATATTGGATAGTGTAGCTTGCTTGGAGGAGAACGGTAGCCACCAGCTAACAGACACCCCCACTGGCTAGTATCACACCGAGTAAATGATGGGGGAGAGGGAGTACCACACTATCCTCCCATAAAGAACATGGCCAATTATGCTATACGGGACTCAACATTTTTTGTGTTTTCTTTTTTGGTGAGCTAATTTTGGGGTCGTCCCTAGAAGCAGCTAATAACTCTTTACTAAACTTAGAACTTCAAGCCTGCTGGCCAGGAGCATAAGCCTAATATGAGCAGATGTGTTCAAATTTTTGAGTCTACACAGATTGGAAATGACAATGGTACTGAAAGTGACAAGTAGTTGTACCAAGGCAGTTAAAGCAAGTTAATTAAGAGTTAATAAGGGCAATACATTTCTATACCACAGTGATACACAGCTCAAACAAGAAGTAAATTAACCTTAAGCTGAACTCAGATGTCAGTCATGTCATTTTTTGTCCAGCCAGCCTATGAAATTCATTAACATGTGTAGATCTCTAAAGGCTCATTAAATGTGTTGAACAGCAGTCAGGTTAGTGTGAGGTAGCCAGTCTCTGGCTTAGGGGTGTTGCAATATTACCAGCCTTGAAAATAACCATTTTATTTTAAAAGCACAGTATTGTTATTGTCTTATTATTACACATACGACAATATCATAAGTAATGCACTAGTAAGTATGTGGTTCGCACTTATAGTATGCATTGGTACTGCTCCTTAATGCTTGGTATGTGTGTGTCTCCTCTCTGTGTATGTGTAAGTGATTTACTTGGGGAGCGAGTGTGGAATGCAAAGCAGTATAAATGAAAAAAGCTCTCAGCGTAAAGATCATTGAGTATCTGCTGTAACGTTGGATCCCCATTCACTTTTCTTCAAGAGCTATAGTCCATTAGACCATTAGTGGTGCTATGCTACAGTGGGAAGTAGTCAATGGTGCACTTATATATATGTATATAATATTTCAGCATAATATTGTTAACATGAGTTTTTTTATCCTCAATAATTGTGCAGAGGCTGTCTGATATCGTGTCTGGTTACTTTGAGGCTGTGTGCTTATATAACGACTCTTGCTCTCCTCTCAGGGGTTATAGATGGCCATGCCCTGGGGAAACGCGCTGTTGGACCCCACCCCCCAAATAGGAAATCCTCAGTCAGTTTAGTCTGGTCTTAATTCACTGGATGCACTTGCTTGCCTCTGTGCCTAGGAGTTAGACTTTTCAGACAGTAATGCAATTTGCTGAAATTCTACTTTTTGTATTTGAGATCAATTTGGAAAGATATATATGCTGTTTTTCTGTTTCCCGACAGCAAAATGTCTAAATCCATCTTTTATTGATTAACCATAAATGTATTATAATGGCCTCCATTCCAAATGGATGCTGTGCTGTTCCAAGATTTATTCTGAATAAGAAGCAGTATAGTCCTGTTTTTTTTTTTTTATTCTAGTGCAAGAATCATAACCTGATTATTAGACCTAAGTGGATCTCTTCCGTCTTTCCCAGATGTATATTCCCCGGTTTCTCTCTTGCAGTGTTGATTCAATATCCTATCACTATTGAGAGTGTTATATTTCATGCACTCCAGTGAAAACTAATAAATTACTTTCTGTAAGAAAAATATGAAATATGATTTGTATATCTGTTTTTCTTCATGCAGACTGAGACACGCTCAGACCAGCCTAATCAAGTAATCAAGAACATGCCTGAGATGGCTAACCTGGCTTACAATATGTATATGCACATGATCCAGAGCACCCAGCAGTATAGGCAGGTAAGGTACACCTCCTCTCTCTGATGAGACTGCTTATTCATCTAAAAAGGGAACTCTATACCTTTTTATTTGGAGTTTAATGGAGCTGGAAATGGGTCAGGGAATTGTTTTAGTTCTGCACACTGAAACTTAACAAGCCGTGAGCATAACATTTTGGATGAGGAATAATTTGCTACTAATGAAGGCCTGCTGTGCTATATTGTTCCTCCCACCCCTCTCCCCTCAAACTCCCACATTAAGCTCAGCTTAAGAGCTGTTATTGTTATTTTCCCACATCAGAAGTAATCTGCCAGTGAATAACATCAGTCTGCATTCACTCTTGCAAACTCTGCCCTCCCAGAACTCTTGCTGAAGGGGGAGTTGGACTGAGATGGAGAAGCGGAGTGTTGACCATTTTCTCTTCACTGAAGCTAATTAGACTAGAATGCATTGTTTTTTAATTGCATGTGAGGATGGGTGATCTTACAGTACTTGATGTTTTGTTATGCAAGGTTCTTATGATATTTAGCTCTTCTGAGGTTTTCCAAAATTGAAACAATCTTTCTTGCACTAGCACCTTTTTTACAGCATACATTTAAAACAATAAAAAACAATTATAAATGAATAAAATTAACTAAAGACATAATACATTTGAAGGTAACCAGTCACATACTGTGAGTTTTAAAAAGTTCCTGCTAATGTGTTAGTTTGGAGTTCCACACTCCTGTGTGACTCTAGAGCTGTCAAGGGACTGAGCAGCAAATTCATGAACAGCAGATTGAGTATAGTGGCTATACAACAGACCTTTGGGAACTAATAGGTAAATATTTAATAATATTTTTCCTGGGTTTAAGTGGGTTCATAAAAGCAGGCAAAATATAACATCATGCTGGACAGGAAAACCTTCAGGACTAACTAGCAAATTGCTATTCATGTATGTAATTCAAATTTAAATAGTAAATTTAGCACTGAAAATAGCCTAAAAAAATAGTGTGGTTGGTGACCACCTAATGGGGCCATGTGTGCCATTTTTAGAACCAGTACTTGTATCATCAATGATGTAAAATCATAAATTGGGAATGGCTGCTTTAAAAAATAGTGTATGAACATTTGGCAATGGGCAATAAGTGGTTGTGTGAGTTTAACCGTTGCTACAGGACGGTTTGTTTTTTGAGGTATCAAATTTGCATTAAAGGCTTTAGGAATTTAGACACCTCAGTTCTTCTGAAGTTGATGTGCTGGAAGTAGGAGCATAAGGATCTGAGGCACCTTGACATGAGTCTTATTGTGATTGCTTGAGCATCTCTAGAACAGCAGGTTCCAGGCATGCAGCTGTTAGTACCTACTAGAACAACTAGTGATTCAGCCACAAGTTCATGGGCACCCAAGGCTCACTGATGCATGTGGGGTCCACTCCCAAAGAAGAGCTCCTCTTGTACAAAATGTTAATGCTGACACAAAAGGGTCAGAGCACAAAGTGCACCACAGTCAGAGTTGTTTTAACAGCATGAGTGGGACCTACACAATATTTGGTGTTAATGTTATGGATGATCTGTGTATATTGACCATCCTTAAATGCTTTACATGTTTTTGCGTTTTCATCTCTGCTTCTGTGTAGCAACAGCAGCAGCAGCAGCTTCTGCCACCTCCTCGTCAGGTAATGGCAGTGGAAGAGTCTGACGTTAACATGAAGGAAGACCAGGAACCAGAGGATGCTCAGCCTGCCAAGGAGAGAGAGGAACCCCAGGATGAAAACAAGGTTGAGGAGGAGTCTCAGACGAAGATGGAGGAGGAGTCTGTGGCGGAGGCCCCAGAAATACAGGAGCATGCTAAGATGCCCGAACACCCAGGCAGAGATAGTGATAGTGGGGACAGTGAGGAGGAGGAGCCCTAAAGACCACAGCAGCCAGTGGATTTCTCAGCCTGTCTTTTCTATTCTATTCTTTTTACTTTCTTTTTTTTTATTTCATTTTGATTCAGGTTCTACTGATCATCACAGAAAGTGTGAGTTCCGCAAATCTGCTTTGCCTTTTGTAAGAAAAGTTTTGTAACAATTGATTTCTCTTTTGTAATAAAATGATAAAGGTTGTTTAACCTTCAATCATAGTCATGTTCACTGGTCTTGTGTGTCTAGAATAGGGGTGGGAATCACAGGGTCTCTCACAATGCGATATGTGGTCTACGATAATGATAATATCGCAATACCACGACATCGCGATAATCGATATATCGCACGACAACTATGTATCGATATAACACAGAATCACAGGGATGAGTTATTAAATTACATAAGTAACAGCAATGCAATGGTTACCTTTCCCATATTTGCTTTGCGACCACGATTGGAAGCTCAGAGAAACAACTACTTCAGCTTCAGAGGCTTTATTTCTGTTCCACTCTGTCACTTGGCAAGTAGCATTAGCATCGTGCTAAGAGCTGCTTAATATCTTTAATGTCCCCCAATAACCCTCAGATATTGCAACAGAAATGAGTTATTACGTGCATTACAGTCCTAGAACTATCCTCAGAAATCAGAATTTTTTTTATGCCGTTTCATACCTTTTATTAAATAAAATCTGTTAAAACAAGGTAGAAGAAAGGTGAAAACGCGCTCCCGTGAACCCATTGGGGGGGGGGGGGGGTGATTGTACTTACGTTCATGGGTCATCGTAGATTCATCCAATTGCTACGAAATAAGTTCAGGAAAGAGAAGCACAGAGATACAGCGTCACAGAATAATCCACACTCTGTTCCAATGTTCTACAAGCCAAACTCCGACTTTAAATGTGGCTGGGGTGTCTCAGCCGAGCTGAGTTTAGACAACACAAGTTTAGAGCACAACACAAACTGGCTCCTTCTGTGATCACAGAAATCTCCTGCACTCAGTGGGAGCAGCGCCACTTAGTGGAGAGAAGAGGTAGCAACATCGGTGAGTCAACTTGGCGGCGAATGTGTACTCATTTCAATATTAATATTGCCGCCGGCATATCGATAATTGTATCTCGTGAGCAAGGACGACGATATCAACAATATCAATATTGTGCCCACCCCTAGTCTACAATGACTGAGGTAATGGTTGTTGCAAATTTCCATTAAAAAAACATTGGTATTGGTGCTGAAAAGCACCAGCACAGCTCCGCAATGATTGCACCACTGACATCAGTGGCTATGATTTAGTTATTAAATCATTAAATCAGTTATTTAACCATTTAAGCCAAAAAATGCACCTGTCATGACTGTCATGTAGAAGGGTGGTGGTCTGTTGTGGAAGCTGATGACAACATTCAGGTGCAGTATTAACTTTTAAAGAATATTGATCAATCCAAACAGATCAGACATTAATTTTGGCTTTAAATCAATGTAAGCTTTTTAGAAGAGTAACAGTCCTTTGAAGTCAGTCATTTGAGAGACTCATAGCCAGTGAAAAGACCTGATATCTGGTGTAATATGTTCACTTTTCCTGGTATTTGGTAAAATGCTAAATTCTGAATTAGCTGTAGCTGCTGAAGTGCTTTGTTGGAAAGACCTGAGAGAAGACTGTTACAGCTATCTAACCTACTTCTAATCTAACGCGCTCACAAGGAACCCGTGGCGGTCAACGTACTGGGACCGTTTCCAACCTCCGCATGGGGAAATCGCTACATTATAGTGGCGATAGACTATTTCACGAAGTTGCCTGAAGCGTATGGCGTGCCCGATCAAAGTGCCGAAACCACAGCTGGCGTTTTAGTCTAAGAAATGTTTGCGTGGTTCGGAGCACCAGAGGAGCTCCATAGTGATCAGGGTTGAAATTTTGAGGCGAAAGTATTCTGCGAGGTGTGTTCGCTGCTGGGGGTGCACAAAACACCCAGAGCGACGGCCTGGTCAAGCGTTTCAACCAGACATTAGCCACGCAGCTTGCTATCCTGACCTCACAGCACCAGCGGGACTGGGACCAACACCTGCCCCTGGTGCTGTGGTCATATCGCACAGCGGTCCAGGAGTCCATCCAGTCTACACCCGCAGCGTTAATGTTTGGGCGTGAGCTGCGCACGCCGGTGGACTTGGTGTTAGGGCCTCCCCTTGAACCTGAGGTGCCTGGAAAGCCAGGCTTGGAGTACTTTAGTCACCTCCGGGAGAGGCGCCGCACAGTGCATAGTCTTACGACACACGCCTGGGGGCGAAATTTTGCCGCGAGTTTGAGTGTACAACCCCACCAGAAAGAAGGGGGTGTCACCCAACCTCGCATCACACTGGATCGGGCCCTGCACTGTGCTGGAGCAGTGTGTCTCGGAGGTGGTATACAGGGTGAAATTGTGTAAAAGAGGCAGAGTGGTAGTCCTCCATATGGACAAGCTAGCACCTTACCAACCTTTAGCTGGAACGGAGCAACAGTGAGCATCTTGCGTGTGTGTTCTTGTGGGAGCAAACTGATGGTGGATGTCGAAACTCACGATAGATGTGACGATTATGGTAAATGATAATTTGGTCAGTTGAGCATCCACCATCATGCCTCGCTCACGTGTTAATGCTTGTGTGTAACCTATCCTCTGGGGAGCACACCGGTAACAGATTTAAAGACTAGCAAGCAATAAAAACCTGGTCAGTTCCGACTGGTTAAAAAGGCATTACTGTGTGCGAGTGTGTGATTAGCTTTTTCTCTTTGGAGAACCATTACAATATTGTAATGGCCCTGGGCAGCTCCCATTGGCTGTGGGGAGAGGTGCATCATGGGACCGGCGAGTTTATGCACTGTGTGTGTTGTTTCATGCTGTTCTGTTTGTTCGCAGGGAGCGAGAGAGATTGTGTCGGGGTGATTATGCACTATTGTGTTAGTAGGAGCGAGCTGGCCTCCATCACCATCCTTGCTCACAGGTTCATGCTTGTGCGCATCCTAGCAAGTAGGGGGACACACAGGGTACAGGTTGGTCTTTTTAAAGACTGGCTGAGCAAGCAAATAAAACCTGGCCAACTTCCTGGTTGGTTCAAAAGGGCATAACTTGTGTACGAGTGGTCATTTAGTGGTTCTCCCTCTCGAGAACCATTACAATATGTTGTATGTCTAGTTCTTGCTATATGTTTTTGGTTGCTAATAATCAATGAGTAGATTTTTAGCTCCCAGATTGCTGACATATGGTGTAGTGCAACCTTTTTCATGCCGGTTTAATGTCAGACAATACTTTCACGGACCGGCATTTCAGGTGTCGCAGATAAAAACAAAATAAAATGATTTAACCAACACAAAAAGTGTGGCATTTTGTAAATATAATAATAAACGTGAATCCACTGTGTAATTATGAAACTTTATTAGCAGCGTCTTTCTGAAATGCGCTAACAACAATCAGAGTAACCTCCTCTGCCCCTCATGTGCTCTGGTTGCTATGGTAACGCGTAAACATTCCTTTCAGAATAAGTTTTCAGTGCTGCTGTGGTGATCTCAGGGTTTTCTGCCATGACTTTTATCCAGAATACCAGCAAAGTTGATGTCTCAAGCATACTTGGAAGCTACGGATTGAGATCGTATTTTATAAAATACTAATAATTTTTTCTTCGGCCCGGTTGGGGACCGCTGGTGTAGTGGATGAGTGTGAGGGGGAAGGGGGGGATATATCACTGCAGTTCTGTCAGTGTGAAGTTTCCCATGCTTTCACTTTATAACTCTAATCTACTGGCTTGGACACATTTTTGTGTAAATACAGTCATGTGAGTGAGTCCATTGTGCAATGTGCTCTGAAAGTTTTCCTTCCCCCATTGCAGTACACTTGGCTCTTCACCACATCTCCTCCCTGGTTGCATATCACAGACTTCCTAGGAAATTAGCAGTAACCAGGAGGAATTTGTTGCTGTATTCACTCGGGCAGAGCCAACTCTACGCAGAGACTACAAGCAGCAAGGATTACTCTTGGAAAACAACAGGTCTTCAAGTCCTTGTAAAGAAGGAAGGATCTCTCTATCAGGTTTGTACTGTTGTCTTCATTCTTGGCTCACTCATTTTACTATTTATGTTAAAATGTTTTCAGAGTATTTGTCCTTTAAGTTAATTCTATAGATATTGATTGTGTCAGTTGTTTTCTAGAGCCTTTTCACTTTTATCATGGTATACTTTACTTCTTCGGTCAGTTTCTCTGGGGTTACTTAGTAACCTTTTTAACATGCATGTCATGGGATTGACAACATGTGTTACTCCCACACTATTGCTACAGATGACTTCTAGAGGCAGAACAAGGAAATTAGAAGGAAAAAAACCCCAGAAACTTATAACAGGCATGTGCTGGCTGTTAACCTCCTTTTGTTTCTTTTTTGTTTGTTTTTTTGCTTATGAGGAAAATACACATTGCTGCCAGTGCTGTTCTACAGTCTCTGACTTATTTGATCTTATTTGGATGTCAACAAAAATGAAACGTATAGAAATGAAATTGATTTGACTTGGCATGTGAATAATAAATGTATGCCAGACAGTGTAGACAAATTTTGAAGGATTGTCTCCTCAATCTACTGTGCATCTTTTATTTGTCAATTTATTTTATTTCTAATTCTAAGGCTTATTCGTCTGTTATCTCTTGCCTACTAAAATGAGTTACTCATCTGTAGCTGCTTTAAACATAGAGGTTTATTTAAGAAGCTGATGTTTTAATGCAAAATGAATTATTTTTCTCTAAATTCATTGGCAACAACAGTTTAGTCGCTAAATTTGGCCAAAAGATGTGTTCATTTTCTTAATCATATGCATCATATGCAGAGATACACTTTTGCACTTTAATATAACTTTTATGCATTTACTGTAACATTTAGAAATAAAACAACAAATGTGAACTGTGCAAAAATAATGCCACATTATTTATATATATATATATATATATTCTGTGTTAAATGAGTGGACAAATAATGCTTGATTTCCTGGACTTTTTCACACAAGGCTTAGTTAGCCGCAACTTTTGGCTATTATATAATTAACCCAGGCTGACCATGGGATGCCTCCTAACATGGTTTAAGTCCACATGACACAAAATTGCTCTTATTTTCCCCATTTCCACAGAGAACCTGTATGTTCTGTATGTGACACTTGCACAATGCGGCAGTACTACTCCACAGGGTTGTAGTGGACGTGAAGGGTCCTCCCTCACTGAGGCTAGGAGTATAATGTAGTTACACAGTGTGCATGTCTGAGGCCAGACTGTAAAGGAACATCATCCATGCCAGACTCTCCACAAGCAGAACAGGGCTGTTCTCATGAATGTTAGCAAATTTAAGGCTGTCTGAATGAATAATTACCATTGAATCTGAAAGATTTTATTGGATTTCAAACAAACATCTTCCATTTCCACCAAATTTTCTCTATTGCCTCTCAAAATGCCAATTTAGAAGGTCTATCTACGTCAGATCTACACGTATTGTTTATCAGCTCCAATGACTGTACAGGTGCACTAGGTTAAAGACTTTCATGTGTTTATTAGAATGTCTAACTAGAAAAAATGAAAAATTGGTGACAAGAAACACGGGGCCACATTAATACTGTGAGATTTTTTGTTTGTTAAATGTCCAATAGATAAATGTGATCGGATGAATGTGATCAGATGAATACTATACTATGTAGAGCTCCAGCTGACCTCAGTTTGCAGATCAGCCATAACATCAGATGAAGTGAATAACAGGAATTATCCGGCTAGTTCATTCAAATCACACCTCTCAGGGGGTGAAATATATTAATCAGCAAGTGAATAGTCAGTTCTTGAAGTTGCTGTGCTAGAAGTAGGAACATAAGGATCTGAGCCACTTTAACAAGGGCCTTATTGTGATGGCTTGGGCATCTCCAGAACAGCAGGTTTTGTGGAGTGTTCCAGGTCTGCAGTAGTTAGTACCTACTTAAAGTGATTCACGGATGGACAGCAACCAGGTCATGGTCATCGAAGCATGTGGGGAGTGAACACGTAGTGCACCACCATCAGATGTTCAATTTCGGAGACTTTAAATAAATTGAGTTTGACATTTTATATAAAAATTTCTTGTAGTACTTAAAAAAAAACTTTTTCATGTGTACTATTTAAAATGATTTTGTGTTCTAGTTTAAATGAAATTTTGAAATTTCAGCTGGGATTGGCTTCAACTTCCCCATGACCTAAATGGGATAAGTGGTTGGGAATAAGACCAGCCTTTATATTACTGATTTCCAAACAGGAATTATAATACAGAACACAGAGCATGATTGTGTGATCATGTTGATATTTTTGGAACGTCTTTTAACATATTTTGATGATTAAATTATCTGTAAAGCATCTCAGAGCTGGGTTTATTCCATCAATGGTGCCATAGGCACTGAGGTCCAACACCTCACAAGGGCCTGTTAATCAGAATCAGAATCAGAAAAACTTTATTGTCCCTAAGGAAATTGCTTATGTAGCAACTGCAACATAGAGACAGTGACAAAAAAATAAAATAAAATAAACATACATCTTATACTAGTAAAAATACAAAAGAAATAAATACAAAAGTACTAAACATGCAGGGTAGAAATTTACAAGGTCAGGTTAACAGGTTAGAAGTCCATGCTCATGGCAACTACAGTGGTAGCCAGGTTCTCCACTGGCTGATAACAGGGAGATTGGAGATTCCAGCTTCCAGGTAACACAGCAAGGATAGGAGCAAGTTTGGACTTGAGTTGCCAGTCACAACAAGAGCACTGTGCAATTTGCCAGTGATACTTGGGAAGCATGGTTTGAAGAAGGTCCATTAGTGTGATGTGTTGTTATAAATGTTTATAAAATAAATAAATAAATGATGAGGGATCTATGAAAAGACAGCAGCTGCTGCATTTGGGGACCATCCAACCCAAACAATGCATCAGTCAGAGGCTGGAATGCTGGTTTGGGTGCCAGGGAAGTGAAAGAGGAACGCTATGAATGTCCTGATGTGATCTGATAGGAAACGAATGGTCTTGTTGTTGTTGTTTGTGTATTGTATGGGTGGAAGTGAGGAATTTTTAGGGATTTGTTCTTTTTTTTGTTATTTTAGTAAGTCTAAGAATTAGATATTTATTATCCATAGTGCACTGCAAATTTCATTGTACTTTGTGAAAAAAGTTTCACAATCTCTGATGTCTAAACACTTGATAGAGCTGTGCATAGCAACAGTGTATGATTTATACATGTAAGACTGGGCGTCCCGGGTCAAATTTAAATGCTTTGTGACTAGTAAGTGACTTTTTTATAGAGCATTAAACATCTGTTGTTGATCTAAAGTGCAAAAAATGGATATTAAATAAAATAAAACATTCAATTTTCAATATCCTATCTATTTTAGGCATGAGGTAGTCCCAGCTGACTATGGGCCCAAGGCAGGGGTAACTCTGAACCGGAGACAAACCCGTCACCGGGCAACACAGAGACAGAAAGCCCTTCACTCACACACACTCACACCTATGGGTAATTCAGAGTAGCACGTCAACCTAAACCACAAACCTTGGGACAGTAGAGGAAACCCATGCAGACATGGGAAGAGCTTGCAAACTCCACGCAGAAAAGTACCTGTGGCCAACCCAGGGATCGAACCCAGGACCTTTTAGCTGTGAGGCACTAACCACTACCCACAATACATCAAACAAACAGCCACACTTCACTAACCATATCATTGGTCAACACTAAGAAAGACAGCTGTGTTTTGAGCTTTGTTCACTTCTGACCTGTTTGAGTAAACCATTCCATAACCTTCTGTAACGTCCTTCTGATAACGTCTGTAATCTAGAACATAAAACAGTCAGACGCTGCTGATAGAATGACGATGTAAGTAAACAGATCTACAATATACCTAGAACCTCAGCCCATTACGAGGCTACGATTATAATGATGTAATATTTTATATTGATTTCTAAAAAAGGTCAATTTTCCTTGTAATGTAGCTGAATCTGAACATGGTTCACAACGTATACTACTACAGCAGCATGTTTTTTTCTGAGATGTTGTCTTTGGTCTACACCACACGTGTACTGTTACTGTGGTCAAACTGCTCTAGTTACATTACTCCTCAAGGCCAGTTGTTTTTTTTCTTTTTCAAACTACAAAAAATGTCAAATGTTTTTTCTGACTCCCCTCCAACTCAGGTATGCAGTTTCACTATGACTGCTGCAGGGGTTACCTGCTGATCCTGAAATTAGATTATGGGGTTCTTGGAGACTTCTTTTCACATCACATGGTCTGTTCTCAAGCTGAATTTACAGGGACGAGTTGGAAATCTATGCCAAATATAGATCATTTTCCTGGTAGATATAGGAATCTTTTATATACTTTTATACTAATAAAGTACTTTTATTAATTCTTTTTACCTTTTTCAAATCACCTAAGTTAATTTTTTTTGTTTTATGAATATTCTTCAGTTCAAATATTGAACCATTCTGTTGATCAGATCTGAGCTCTGAATCAAGTATTACCCCTAAATTCCTCAAAAAGGATTTAACAAATGGTATAACATGGTTTTGATTTTGCATAAAGGAATTGTTACTTTTAAAACACCAAAATGAAACCATTTCAGACTTTCTTTGTAACTGCAAAAATTGCCAAACAACCAGACTTGAATGTCTTCATGGACTAAGTACATGTCAGTGCCCGATTAATGTTTATTTACTAAAATGTCACATGTGGCATATTTTTATTTGATCTTTTTATTCCACTATGTTAAGCAGGATTTGCAGAAAAAGTGACACCGTCGCCTCGCAAAGAGAATGTGGGTTCTCATAGTGTCTGTACCGGGAACATGTTTCCTCCCACAACAGATCCACCGACTTGTCCTTGGTTGCCAAAAGTTAGAGAGCACTCACCACCACCCTGGTTAGGATATGCAGCTAAGAAAATGGTTGAATAAATGAATTTTTAGAACAGTTGCCATACTTGGGTGTGTTTTCAATTAAGTATGCACTTATTATCAGAAACAATGATCACAGCATGATTTTTACAGCCTGGCTGCAGACAGCATGCTGTTATTATTTCTCTTATAACAAGTATGAGAGATATTGAAAATAACACTATTTCTGCTGTAATCTAGGATGGCAAGCTGCGGCTCCTGTTTCTGGGCCATTATCTGGCTGATTGTGCTGCTGGTGCTGGGCTGGCCTCTCAGTATCTTCCTCGGTGGGCTGTACGGCCTCATTGCCCCCCTCACAGCCTGCCTTGGTGTGGACCGGCTGGCAGACCTCTTGCTGGAGGGCGCAAATCTGGGAAGGACCTGCGCTCAGAACATGAGACACGGCAAGCCCTTGTGCTAGAGACTAAGCCGTCCTGTAAAAACATGCCTGTGAAGATCATTTCCCCTGTTTTTATACTGATAGAAACTGTGTCGACCAAAGTCTAGGCCAAGTTTATAATGAGCTCTTATAAAGTTTAACAGCAATCATGGAATTTTGCTTATCTGTGTTTTAACGTCAATGTACTTTTTCTACGTCTGTATCTGTGCTGTGTATAAACTGATGTAAACTCCCTATAGGGTTGAACATCACATGGTTTTAATCTAACAATGGCAGGTGGTTTATAAAGAAATCAATAAAAATTTTGCTTGTGCTTCCTTAAATTTTCCTAACACCCACTCAAGGCTCAAGACCGTATTCTGACCTAAACAGTCATACAAGCAGTTATTAAATATCATTATTGTATGATTATGTTTTAAAAGATTCTTAGATTAAATATAGACTGAGCAATTCTTGTTGACACACAGGTGAGTTCAGGATATTAGGTCATTCAAATTAAATGACCTATATTAGGTCATTCAAATTAAATAAAATAGCTAATATGTCATTAAAAACTCACACTCTTAAGAGCATTAAAAAATCAAGTCTTCATTGACTACATGATATTTTTGTGTAGTTTTGTGACTACGTGGATAGAAAGGTTTATTATATGAGCCAAATATTTGTAACAGTAGTGTTTAGACACTTGGAGTGGAGACCCCTATCACAAGCAGATGAATTAGTATTATTGGGAGGACATTGAGGTTTAAATGACCTAATGAGAAAACGTATGGGTTTTTATGCAATGTGGGACGTTAAAAATTGTTTGTATGGAGTAAAAATATTGTTGACCTAAAGCAGCAAAGACAACCCAAATTACATTTCCACCACCATGCTTCAAAGGTGGTATGCAATTCTTCTCCTAAAAAGCTGTCATCACCACATGTGTATGGTCATAGTGGCCACTTTATTTACATTATTTCAAAAGATCTGGTATTTGCATACATGTTCTTTGGTAAACAACAGACCTTATCATAATGTTCTTTTAGGAGAACAAAGTTTTTCCTGACTTTTTCCTAATTAAAAAGTATGACACTGACTGCCCACCTAAAAGTGAGTTAGTACAGAAAGTATTGAGACCCCCTTAAATGTTTCACTCTTTGTAATATTGCAGCCCTTTGCTAAAATCATTCAAGTTTAATTTTTCTCCGTTAATGTACACTCACCACACATTGACAGAAAAACAGAATTGTTGACCTTTTTGCAGATTTATGAAAAAAAGAAAAATTGAAATATCACATGGTCCTAAGTATTCAGACACTTTGCTCAGTATTTAGTAGAAGCATCTTTTGATCGAATACAGCCATGAGTCTTTTTGGGAAAGATGCAAGTTTTTCACACCTGGATTTGGGGATCCTCTGCCATTCCTCCTTGCATATCCTCTCCAGTTCTGTCAGGCAAGGTGAATGGTAGACGTTGATGGACAGCCATTTTTAGGTCTTGGTAGACGTTGATGGACAGCCATTTTTAGGTCTCTCCAGAGATGCTCAATTGGGTTTAAGTCAGGCCTCTGGCTGAGCCATTCAAGAACAGAATAGTTTAGTGAAGCCACTCCTTCATTATTTTAGCTGTTTTCTTAGGATCATTGTCTTGTTGGAAGGTAAAGATTCAAGATTCAAGAGGTTTTTATCGTCAATACAGCCATTTACACAGTACACAGTGTATTGAAATAGCGTTTCACGCAGCCCCCCACCCTGGTGCATTGCAAGGAAGATAAAAATATAATATCAAGA
>JBBIGC010171781.1:4403-15454 GCA_037576955.1 Lepidarchus adonis
GCTTCTCTTGGCTTCTCTTGGCTTCTCTTGGCTTCTCTTGGCTTCTCTTGGCTTCTCTTGGCTTCTCTTGGCTTCTCTTGGCTTCTCATGGCTTCTCATGGCTTCTCTTGGCTTCTCTTGGCTTCTCTTGGCTACTCATGGCTGCTCCTGGCTGCTCCTGGCTGTTTATGGCAACTCCCGGCAACTCAGGGCAACTCAGGGCAACTCAGGGCAACTCAGGGCAACTCAGGGCAACTCAGGGCAACTCAGGGCAACTCAGGGCATCTCAGGGCATCTCAGGGCATCTCAGGGCATCTCAGGGCATCTCAGGGCATCTCAGGGCATCTCAGGGCTTCTCCTGGCTTCTCCTGGCTTCTCCTGGCTTCTCCTGGCTACTCCAATGGCTGATGTTCCCAGAGACCAGGAACAAAATCCTAGGAAGTGTTTTTACTTTCTGGACCTAAACGCTCCTCCTCTGGTAACACACATGCTACATGTAAGTAAGTGACAGAAAACAGAGACTCTGAATGTAATCACACCCATTTGTACCTGGATCACATGACCAGCCTTTGAAGGCACAGTGGACATTGAAGACAGCTGAGCGTTATGAAAGGTGCAGCTTCAAAGAGCTCAGATGAAACAGGCAGCCTTATGAATGGGATCAATCGCAGACACAGCCTGGGTTACCGAACTAAAGTGTATGCTGCTTCTGGCAAAGCTTGACCTTCCATCACCAACCTAAAGCATCTTTTGCTGTCTAATCAGCCAACGTGCTTTTTTGTCCGACATCAAACAAACACATGACCACACATTAGAAACATCTGCTCCAACAGCTACTAAACATATGGTTCCAAGCTCTTTGGTCCACTTCGTTTTTACAGAACGTCCATTGTCTTCATCATTATGTTGATAAAAGTGTTACTACTGCTACCACTTTGACTTCAGTGTTAAACGAAAACGTGAAAAAATAAGCACACCCCATGAAAATGGTGCATTTTTTACTCTTTAAAAGAGACAATTTATGATTGTGGACACAAATCACATGTGACCACACGTGCAGAAGTATTAACAATTAAGCAGAATGATATCTTGCTCAAGGGTATCTCAGTGGTGCCTTGGCTGGGGTTTGAACCGGCGAGCATTCTAAAGGTATAAGTTGGCGATACAGGAAAAATATCGTATGAAATGTCTACTTGTTCAAACTGGTGGAAATGAAGTCAATCATTTTCAATAGGATGTACTTATTTATTCACATGACTGAATGGACGGAAAGGTTAGATCAGGGCAGAAATTATATAGCTAGGTCCTGTAATTTTGGATGTTGTCAACCTAAAATCCTCCCAGTGTTAATTATAATTTGTGACAACGTCAGTTGTAAAAAGCAGTGTATAAATAAAATACACTTTACTTGACTTGAATTATAACGTTCATGCATTAACATTAAGAACATGAATAGATCTCAATTATTTATGGTGGTCTTTTTCAGGGGAAGTTCCTCTAAGATGGCAGAGGATTGTCTGAGGCTCACTCAACCTTAATGACATTTAAGCAAATCGATGGGAAAACAGGCTAAAGGACAGGACAGCAACATGAGGAGCTTCCCACAAGCCCAGACTAACACTGTTCAATAGAAGTGAACCACAACAGCAACATTATTTCATGCTGAGGAACCCAGGAACCCAGGCTCTTAATGGACAAAGACTGGAAGGTTTTGATAGATTAAGTCTAATATATGGTCACTGTCAGAACACAACCACTACCTTCATTGTTGCTGTTATTTCCATTTTGTACCTAATAAAAATACTATATGCAGCTGTGGAAAGAAGAAGAGAGCAATTCATATTATCAGTTTCTGTGGTTTTACCATGTACAGCTGTGTTTGAAAAACTTTTTTTTTTTTCCCCCATAAGCCATTTCTTCAGAATTACACATTAAAATAATGCACTTCCAGCATTTAACTGCTTTGTTTTCATTAATAATGCATAGAAATAAAGATTACATTTTAAATAACACAATATTAATGTATGAACTTCATATTGTGTTATTTAAAAAGAATTTAGTCATTCTGTTTGATCCATTCAGACTGCTCCTACTGCGAGAAGGAAGTGATGGATTTTATAGATTTCCTCTTTAAATCCATTGTTGTTCAGGTGATCACCTCAGTATCTCAGTAAGTGAAGTGAGGTGTTTGTGTTGGAACTCTACAACAGACACTTGAATGAAATGACTTAAAGATGCAGATTTAAGGAACTAGACAGAGATTATGGATGGGTACGCCCATACTAACTAGGCACTGGGACTGAATGATGCCCCTTTTCCACTTCACTGGTGCCGGTTCCAGTTCTCGGGCAGTTCCAAAGTTGGGAACCAACGCAAACTGCCCTGCTTTTCCACTGCACTGGTGTCTGGATTGGAGCCGAGTGACTATGTCATAAACCACACCCACTTCACAAACCAACAATGGCCGAACACATCTCGGCCTGGAACGGCACCGGCACCAGTGCAGTGGAAAAGTGTGAAGAGTGAAGTGTGGAGAAGCTCTGATGTTAACAGTGTTGCTTTCGGTTCTGGAGAAATGAATAGATGCATTTGTGTGTCTACATAAATAATCTTACCCAGTTTATCTGAGCAGCTCTGTTACTGATTATGACAATTATGAGTGTTCTCTCTCTCGCATGTGTGCTGTGCGTGATGCACTGGGAAACTCTCTAATGCACCCCCCCACACAGACGCTGGTGTCACTGCCCAATTTTTGTGAAAAGTTGTGTTATGATTATTTTGGTCTTGATCTGTGCACTGAAATCCAGTGGAGCCAGCACAAGCAGCTCACACATTTAAACTTTAAACTCGTTAAATACATTGTGAGATATATAAAAGCAAACATACACAATCACATGATCTGTTAGTGTATGAAAAGAAGCTACAGCATATCCTGAAAAACAAACAACAATTTGATCATTGGAGCAGCATTAGAGCATTAAGAGTTTCTTCACCTGAGGGACATGTTTCTGCTTGTTACCTTCTGGACAGTTTAACCCTGTTTAGACAAAAGGTGATGATCTTAAAAATATGATGCAAGTTGCACCTGAATTTAATTATTTAAATGGGTGAGTGAATGCTTTTGACAATAGCCTATATACATAGGGGGTCCTCAACTTACAATGTACACAACTTATGAAAAAATGTGGTTATAATACTGCCCAAAACTCATGTTTTTGTTTTTGTTTGTTGTCAATGGTGTGAAAAATGAATGTGAAAGTAACTTTATTAATAAAATGATAAAAAAAAAAACCCAGGCCCCAGGGCAAAACACATCAGACACTTATGTAAGGGGTTTCGACTTCATCAAAGTGCATCAAAATTCGACTTATGGCACACAAGGACACCGTGTATTTATAATATATATATTTTAAACCCTTGTGTCAGCAACTTCTCAAGAAAAGCTGAGGTTAATGTGAAACGTGCTTTTTGTAAGTGCTTTAAGACCATTTCTCTTGGTCCATTTATCAAGAAATGTTGAGACGATATAAATGTCTGCTGGCGTTTACAAATTCTGTAAAAATGGAAAACATGACAAAAACAGAGTTATGTGTGTACATATAATGGAACAAAACCTTGTATGATATGTGTGGTTCTAGAAGTGTTCTGGAGTTCTAGTATACTGACTATACCCACTACACACTCATGGAGTTAATCTCTGTAACGTTTATCTTCAGTTAAACCACCATAAAGCCCACCCCACAGAAGTGCATTAATATACCAGAAGTGCATTAATATACATTAGGCTTCTCACCAAAGGGCAGCTCAAAGCGTGTGTCCAGTAGGACTCGGTGAGGTGTGGGGTTCTTTGTGCCATATATTTCATCTGCCTTCATCAGGACCTCCGAATCAAGAAACGTCCACTCTCCTGGACCTTCCTGATGAGAGTAAAGCAAAAGATGTAAATCAGAACAATGAGGTAATAAGCAAACGTCTTACTGTAGCGTTTTTAAGAGTGTAAAATGCAATGTAAACTAATGCTACCAATTGGTCAAGACTCCTGATCACAGAAATAACAAACCCAGACAAGTTAGTTATTAGAAAAAACAAACAAAAACTAATATGTTAAAATCTAGAGGTTGCACTTTAAGTGAGGGTCAACATGGGATCCAAAGGTTATCAGTAATTATTAGAGATATGAGGGGGAAAACAGTACAGCAAACCATTGCAATAATTTGTCATAATTATGCATTGACACAGCAGCATCAAGAAGGAACATGCATTTCAATAATTCATTCACCAAACCGTTTATCTATTTCAAATCACTGGGAAGCTGGAGCCGATCCCAGCTGACAATGAGCCAGAGGCAGGGTTTACACTGCACAGGAGGCCAACACAAAGAAAGACAGCCATTCATACCTATGGGTAATGTAGAATAGCCAATTAACCTAAAACACAAGTCTTTGGACACTGGGAGGAAACCCGAGAACCTGAAAGAAACCCACACAAACACAGGTGAAAGCTTGTACACTCCACACAGAAAGACCCCTGGTTTGGGAACTTCTTGCTGTGAGGTGATAGTGATATTCCACTGTGCTGCCCATGAAGATGTATTTATTTGATAGATTTATATTATACAGTAAAATGTACTTAATAGACTTTTAGTTTGGTACAACATCTCTGATAACACTGCTTCTGAAGTCCACAAGATCTGATTTTTGCTTTGTGACACATCGGAAATTGGAAAGAAGTCAGAGTGGCCAAGACAAAATGCACTTGAGATATTACAATAACATTTAACTATCATGATACTTCTATGGCACTTCCCACTCCAACAGTTTGTTTGGTCAGTGTAGTGTGTTTCTGTCCCCTTCTTTCATCCCTATCTCTTCCCAGGGTCTTAAAGTAATCTATGGTGATCATCACAATGAGGCCCACAATTCACTGAGCACCAATCAGAGTGGATGATTCAATTCCCTGTCCAACAAGCAAACGTACCGGTTTAGTCTTTATCTCATCATTAAGCTGCTTAATCTGAAGTGAACTGTGGTAGATCAACATATTTGCTTCTTTAAAATGAATATAACCTATTGGCCACATGTAGAACCTGTATGACGCATGAGTCTGTCCCAAAAATCCGCATTTAACCCAGAACCCTCGAGGTCTCCTACTTTGTGGGGCACCATTGATGATGTCACCAAGGTGCAAGGCTTCAAGCAAGACTGAAAGGCATCTGAGTGCAACTTATGTGAGTATAGAAGAGGCTTTACATACACTCATTCATGAATGACTAGGCTTATTTCTCCAGAAGGCTTATCAATTCAAAGGGCTGTGTTAAGTTCTCCAGAATCAAGGCATTTTTACACATAGAAAATCTACCTCTTGAGTCTGCTAAATCTTTCTGCAGGCTTTTTGCAGTCAAATGGGTTTTTTCACCTGCATAAGGGTGTTTTCTTGGTCTTCCAGATCTCATCACCTCCACAGTTCCCCTGAATTGCCGTCTCTTAATTACATTTCTCACTGTGGAAACTGTAAGCAGAGTTCTCCTGCATTGTGGGCATCAATATCTTTCATTTTCAGAGTCTTACTTAGCTGCTGCTCATGGTTGTTGAGTGTCCACAAGCGTGTGCACAAGGTTTGAAGAGTCAGAGTATTTGTAAAGCTTTGAAATTGAAACCAGCTGACATTTACTAATGACATGTGCTAATTATATTTACTAATGACAGCTGTTGCCATACATCAGATCTAATGAGCTGATTAAGATCTGAAAACTTGTAAAAAGAACCTGAGACTTTAAAACACTGCCAAAACATTTGCACATTGCCATAATAATGTTTACATTTTTTTTGTTCAATTTATGGCATAAAATGTAACCATGCATCAATTCTTGCTGACAATATTGTGTCCTAGAGACAATGTGTTAACATCTTAATTACAAAATCACCAAAATCTGTTACAGTATTTATCAAGGGGTGCTTAAACGTTTGCATAAGACTGTATGTTAGTCATCACAGCCTTAGCCTTCAAAAGAAATGTGCACAATAATGTCAAATATAAGTTTTTACATATGCATTTTCCACCACACACATATATACAGGGGTCCACGATTTATTCCAGGGTTCCGTTCCTCTGAATGTGATGTAACTTGATTTTCAATGCAAGTCTAGACTCATGCAATGATGAATAATAATGTTTTTAATGGTGCTGCGGGGGCTCGAACAGCACTGTACTTTATTAACGGCTGGAAACATATCTGAATGAGTAACAAATGTTGTGGGATATGGCGTGTTTTATAGGGAGCAATGCATTATGGACTATGTAGTGTGTGGGCGGAGAAGGGGTGGAAAGTAGGGGTGGGAATCATATTCTCACAATATGATACGATAAGATACGTGATACTCGGCCCAAGATAATAATTATGCGATACAGTGATTTTGCGACAATCGATATATTGCATGACAACGACAGTGATACAGAAACACAGGGATGCATTATTCATTTACATAAGTAACAGCAATGCTATTATTAACTTTCCCATATTTACTTTGCGACAGCAGTCGGAAGTGGAGAGAAATCCCTATTTCAGCTTCAGGGCTTCACTTCTGTTCCCCTTTGTTACTTGGCAAAGTTACACTAGCACTGTACTACCAACCAAACTACAATTCCCAGAAAGCAATTCTTTTCACCTATTTTCCCCACACCAGACACTACATAGTCCACAATGCATTGCTACTCATGAAACACGTCTTCTACCAGCCCGATGTGCACTTTGAGCAGTAAAAGCTGTGTAAAAATGTGCCATGTAAATCTATTTACATTAAATTAAAAATTTCAATTTACAAAATACAATACAGTTGGTCAGCCAAACCACTAAAAGCCATATTTGTGCCTCTGTCAGTAGCAAAGATTCAAGAGAATTTACAAACTAAATGTTTTTTGCTAAATGTACCAATGTTCCTGAAAATGGAGGATGGTTGTTGAATTTTTTCCACCATGTTAAAATAATAAAAAGAATTTGTGCACTGAAGTTCACAAAAATGGCATATTTAAGTGTGTTCCTGTAAACACGTATACAAATAATAACCCCCCCCCCAAAAAAAAAAAAAATCATGTTATATGAAACCTTTGTATTTGACAGTTTGTGTGTAAATATCTGTAGGACTCCCTCACCTCTTCCGACTGACGTATGCTTTTGAGAGGGATCCACGCCGTTCCCAGCATGGTGTCCCAGATCAGGCCTTTGTTCCATACCTCCACAATCAGGCCCAGGTCCAAGCGGCTGATCTCACTGCAGGAGAACACAGACGGCAAATGTGTTTTATTTTCATGTATTTAATGATCATGAAATATATATTATTTAATAATAGACAAGTTTGCTATTTAAATACACGGACATGCAGACTCATTTTACTATTATACCACCCATCCATTATCCAAACTGCATCATTTCACTGTTTATTTCACTGGCATTTCAAGCTACCAATCAGGGTGCTTGAAAGTTTGTGAACCCTACAACTTTTTAGATGAAAAGAGTAGAGGAAAACCTAATTTAAAAAAAAGACCAAAATATAATATTTATTAATGCTCACATGAAAAACCTGTGTTTACACAACATTTCAGTTGGATTGAGTATAGTTCTTAATTCATTGTTTCATCAATGATGACAATCCATCAAATTCCAGATGCAGGAAAACAGGCCCAAACCAGAACTCTTCCACCACCATGTTTCACAGATATGGTGCTTATGCTGGAATGCAGTGTTTTTTGTTTTTTTTCACAAATGTAAACCACCTCATGTAAGCTAAAAAGTTGTATTTTGGCTTCATCCGTCCAACAAACATTCCTCCAGTATCCTTCTGATTTGTCCACATGATCTTCAATAAAGACATTGAGCAATGTTTTAGAAAATCTGATTATGTTTAGGTCACATTCATATTAAAACTTTTTAAAGGGTTCACCAACTTTCAAGCACCACTGTATCTAACCATACATCCACCTATCCATCAATGTATCTACACAGCCATTTAAACTGCATGAACACCTCATGATGAATAGAACAAACCCTTGTTCCATTAAAAGAAAAAAAAATGCCCATAGGCTCTAAACTATTTTGCTGACAGACCCCAATGAGACCAACCCTTCTTTCATCCCTCCATCTCTCTCATTGTAAATGGGGGGAAGGGGGGGGACTTCATCATAAGAGGAGTGTTTGGAAATCCATTCATTATTCATTTATTCTCTCGATTGTCTGCTTAAGTGCAGTGAGGAGCAGGCGGCTGCCAGTCGGAGGCCAGCATGATGAAGAAGGCGCACGTTTGTTTATCTCTGTTTATTTATTTATTTCTCCCTTTTATTCTCTAAAAACAACACTCAGAAGCAACAGAGGGATGAATCCATTACTAATTGATATGTTGCTATGGTGATGGGTAGTAGCCTCAAACGTCATGATGGCCCTTCCAAATATTTCCTGTAAGATGCACATGAGCACAAACAAGGCAAAACAAACGTCTAACAACATAACACATGATATAGACAAATGCTGCATTAATACTTCTATACATTTATTATCATCATCATCATCATCATCAGCTGTTGATAATAACATAATTGTTTTATTATTATTCAAATAAGAACAAGAACAAGAGTCAGAAAAAGAACAGAAGGAGGAGGAGATACGCCTCTACAGGTTACTTCCTTCATCTGTGAAAAAAAAACCTTGTATCTCCATTTCTTATTTTTGATGGAAACTGTCCTTTTCAAAATTTCATGACGACCAGACTAACAGAAATTATTACCTTAGCTTAACTAATGAGAATGTATGTTCTGACAGAGAGTAGATGCTTAAAAGCTCTTGTATCCACCAGATCCCACCAGAAACTTTTAGCAATCGGAAAGCAATGTGTTGTCTGTAGGAGGCTGCTTCCTATTCTTTCCACTACCCTACTCTCTGCCCTGAGGGGACGAGGCCGTGCACGTTATCTTATTAGCTGCAGTGCTTCTCGGAGCAAAGAAACACTATAAGGACTCCTGTTCAATTAAGGGGACATCTGGCCTTTCAGGAGTTAAACTACAACAGAATGGCATGTAGTCGTTAAAGCTAGCCTTAAGTACATTTCTGGTTCCTGAGACCAGGTTATTGTTTTACAAGCTCACGAGATAACCCCCCAAGATAACATCAACCCGGACGGGAGAGTAAATTCAGCCTGGCTTCACAAACGGAAGCGAGGGGGTGGAACAGTTTTTACTCTGAATACCATTACGACCTTCTATTTCCATCATCACTTCCAGCAAACCTGACTTCACTAATGGGACGTCCGCACAACAATCCAGCTGCATCTAAAGTGCAGCTATAAAAACAAATCTGAAATGCGAATCAATTCTCATGCAAAAAAAAAAATAAATAAATCGGATCAATTCCAAGACTGATTGAAGCCAACCTCGTCACGAAACTCTGAGAAGAGAATGACTCAAGAAATGTTTAGTGAATGTTTTGTCATTGTGAACTTGTGAACTAAAAAATTGTGATATTAATTTAATGATATACTATATCAATTTCTAGCTCAAAATATGATTTTCTTCTGTGGGGCAACCAAGGTTATTCAATATGCTTTACAAGGTAAATAAAAATATATAAAAGCATAAAAACAGGCCAAAAATATAAAAGAGATAAGCATAATAAGAGCAATAGATAAAAATGAATAAATATGCATAAAAGAAACAATATTCACATGAGATAAAAGAGTTAAAATAAAATAAAGAGAGCTAAAACGGTATAATAAATAAATAAACAAGGTGTAAGGGTAATTGGCTGATTAGTTAAAGACTTAAACACGATGAGGAGAACTTTGAACTTGATTCTGCATATAATTGGAAGCCAGTGAAGAGACTTGAGGACTGAAGTGATGTGCTCTCTTTTCTTAGTTTTAGTTCAAATCCTGGGAGCAGCGTTTTCGATCAATTGTAACTATCTGGTCGTCTTTTTGGGAAGGCCAATGAATAGGGAATTGCAGTTTAGCCTGTTTGTAAAATTCCCGTACACATCGCAGCATGACAGCATGGTGCAGTGGTAAGCGATGTCGCTTCACAGCTAGAAGGTCCTAGGTTCAAACCCCAGGGTCATCCATGTGCATTGTGTGGGCTTCCTCATACTGCGATACTTCATGTTTTGCAATATTTGATATAGTTCCCTGAATATGTACAAACAGAGCTGAAATACAAGTTGCTGAGTGATCATAATCAGACTAGGTGAAGAGTAAAACGATACATCACATTCTTACAGAACAGGGAACAGACTGTCTGCCACTTTCACGGCTACATATACAAACACACACATGCACGCACGCACATGCACACACACCAACACATACACACGCACACAGTTCACTTCATTCAGGTGACCGTGGATCTGCAGCTGCAGCTCACTTCTCTTAGAGAAAGAATTGATTTGTTCGCTCAACTTGACGTTAAAGCGCAATGGCATTTTATTAACAGCCTTAAAGCCGGAGATGACACCAGCAGTCTAAATTTATTTATTCCAAGCATATTTGAACAAGTACAAATTCTAATCATTTACTCTAAAATAGAATATCTATCTATCTCATGTACTGGAACAAACCCTCCTTAGGGGCAGTGGAGGCCTAGTGGTTAGGACTTTGCCCCTGGGGTCAGAAGGTCGCAGGTTCTAGCTAAGTACTGTCCTCACTTCACTGCTCCCCGGGCGGTGTGATAGCTGCCCAGCTGATGAATGTATGATGCTAAAAGCAGAGGTCCTTGTGGTGCGCTGTGTGCTGTGGTGTGTTTATAAATACAAAAATAGTCACTTTCAAATCCATAAACCAAATCCATTTTTTCCCCATTTTGAATCTTTTCTTAGGCCTGTCGCGATAAACAATAAATCAATTAATTGCACGATAATTAAAATGGTCAATAATTTTTCCGGCCGCGATAATTTTCATTTGCATGGTTGTTTGGTAGCGAGAGACACGAGTAAAACAAAGACACTAATGACAAAAGGCTTCACTGTGGTGCGTTGGTCTCTACCGCCCCCTCTCGTTTCCTTAGGGTAATGAGGCGTGAACTCAGTTAGGCTACTT
>JBBIGC010171797.1:0-15452 GCA_037576955.1 Lepidarchus adonis
TCCTCTGCCCCTCACGTGCTCTGGTCGCTATGGTAACACGTAAACGTTCCTTTCAGAATAAGTTTTCAGTGCTGTTGTGGGGATCTCAGGGTTTTCTGCCATGACTTTCATCCAGAATACCAGCAAAGTTGAGTCTCAAACATACTTAGATGCAACAGACTGAGATCATATAAAAAAAAAGTTAATTTCTTGTATGACCCGGGAACTGGTCCACGGCCCGGTGGTTGGGGACCACTGTGTTACAGGACAGAAATTACATAAATATTACTATTAATTGATATTATTGTTTTGAAGTGAGTATGTAGACAGAATTGCTACATCCATATCTCTACCCATCTCCAGATGTTATGTGGTGCTAGTAACTGTGGTCAGAAGGAAAAAAACTAGTCTTTAAGATGATAAATAGAAATGACAGGATGTACAAGTAAAGGCATATTTTCCATGCCAATATATTTATATGTAACACAATAACCACCTCCTTTGGCGCCACTTTACCACTGTATTAGAAATGGTTTGTAGGGCTTCCTTAGGTCTTGGAAAAAATGTAATTTAATCTAGCTTGCTGTTTTTGGAAGGGAGGGGGGTTACCTATCCATGATTGCCTTGTGAAATATTCAGACAAGTACAAATGCCTGTAGCTTATGGGACTCTCACAGCGCCCACAAATAACAACAGAGTAGCTCACCACTCATATCTCCACTAGCTTCCAAGAAGTGCTGGAAAGTGGGTGTTCTCTGAGTAGATCATCCCTAACTTCACTGCTTTGCCCAGTCTCAGCAATTAATAACATCCATCAACAGGCATATATTATTCTGCTGCTGTCACCAAACAGAACACACATAAATAAAACAACTAAGAGAGAAGGCAGTTGAAGATAACACATTTCTTGCACTGCTGGAGCAAACACAAAGCCCATGTCAGACATTGCCTGCTAAAGCAATTAACAAGAAGATTTCACCAAGAAATAGTGTTTTTGCACAGAGGTAGCTGCAAACAGGGTATATGAAACATTACATATGAAATTTCATCTTGTATGAGTTATGTTCTTGCAAATTTCTTCTGACAGAACATTCTGAAAGCAGAAGATTATTTCACACATATGCAAATACCTTTTACAGATGAGGAAGGTGGTGGTGCAGTAATAAGCAACAGTTATCATTGTAATTGATCTTTAACTGTTGGATTTAAGTTTGTTATTTATCTTTACACGACTCAACAAGACCTCAGCCTGTTGGGAGATACAGAGGCATCTGATTGGCCCTGACTTGACAGTTCAGTTACATGCCATCAATAAGCTTTAAGAAAATGAACTGAGGTCTACAAGGAGTCGCATGCAAATGGGTGAGGGGCTCTAAAGGTCGCCCACTGGAGCACCACTCCTCACCAGTTCACCCGTCAAACAAGTTTGCTCTCCTGAGTGAAGCACATGCTTAGAAACCTTACAAGAAACTAAATCTTAAGTCTGGGAAACATTGAGACAATCTGACCACAGCACACATTTCCACTTTAGGTCCATTTGTATTTACATACCTAACCATGATCCCCTCACCTGTTACCAGCTCATCTGAATAATTTGCAATGATTCAAACTAGCATAAATTGAATATTCTACATCTTTTCAATCTTATTTTGCTCTGTCCCAATTTTCTTCAGTGTTGTAGATGTCAAATTCTAAATGCATTGATATTTATAGAATACATTTTACTTACCGGTAATCAGGGACAAAAATATTTTATTTGAACTTTAAGCAATACTCAAGAGAGTTAACATAACACATTTTTGTTTTAAATGTATTAATACACATCACTAATAGAACATGCAGTAATAACCCTAATATCAAGAATCAAACTTCTGTTAAAGAATGCATTATATTTGATCTGATGGGAGCATCTGCGGTAGTTGTTTTATGTTTGCAGGCCTAGGTATATTCTTCTGTTCATCTCAGTGCTCTACAATCATTTGCTCAAAAAAAATTTCGGGTATAAGAGCATGCAAGAGAATATCAAAGCTGACAAACATCAAAAGAAGAGAAATTCTGTAGAAAATCTCCTGAGAAGCACAAATAAAGAACCATTTTTTGGTAATCCCACTCCATTAACGGCTTCCAGAGATAAACTGGAGGGATCAGAGAGGACTGTATCTGGGATAACTTCACGTGCTGACCGAACAGCTCCTGGAGCAATAACATAAACCTTTCCTCCCAGATAACTTTATTTATTATGTGAGGGACATGACCCATGACATTGTGAAAAGGTTCTTTTAATTATGCCTGTCTGAAGATATACCATTTTAAACATTAGAATGTACCACTCACACATTTGTCTTCAGAGCCAGTGGCTATATAACGTCCACAGGGTGACAAGGCTGCTGTACACCGGTTACACCGATTCAGATGGCTTTCGTATCGTCGAACACACCTAAAAGAGCAGGTTACAAACATTTATTTCAATGACATTTCAACCACAGTCTTGAGAGCCATATTAATCAAGCATTAACTAGATATAGGAAATAAATGTCAATAATGATTATGCTGTTTGTGTTACTTCACCACCTTCATTTTATTTACTTCAAATTCAAATCAAATTCAAATTTTGTCACATACACAGTCATACACAATATGATATGTAGTGAAATGCTTTGACAACCAACTGTGACCTCGAGATACAAAACACAATTTAAAGCAATTTTAAAGACAGTGGGATATAAAAACTTAATAATAAATAGAGCAAAATATTTAAAAACTTCTAAAGAAATATAAAGAAATCTAAAAACCTGATCTAATATAAAACTTATTTATAGATAAAAAGATAAATACATACATGGATGGATGGGTGGGTTTAGGTGGATGAATGGAATAAGTGTAGATAAGTGTTATGCCTGGGAGGTGTGCACACATGCATGTGTGGGGAGTGCAGAGGTGCAAATGTGCAAATGTGCATGAATGTGTGTGTTTTTTTTAAAAGACATAGTTTCAAATGCTATTTCATGTGTCTAATAAATGTATCTTGATTTAAGATTTTTAGATATTTGGCCTGAAAATAGGATAAAACTGCTAAGTTGGGCACTTTTTTGCAGTGTATATTCTGTGCTTTGTCCCATATAGGTTATTATTGACAAATATATTTGTGTGTGTTGTACTTTTTAATTTAATTTTAAAGTTATTTTAAAGCACTTGGCCATCTTAAGCTGTGTTTAAATGTGGTGTATAAATAAACCTTGCACTTACTACATTGATTGTAATAATTTAATGAATAAGCTTGAGAGAGAGTGTGTGTATGTGTGTGTCTCTTTGGGTTACTTACCTTTACTCAACTAGTAACTAAAACAAGTTGATGTAAAAATTGTGCTATTACACACACTCATACTGTCTTTTTGATTCCAGAATAAAACAGAAACCATGAGCGGCCTCTTGATGGGAAATGTATCATGTTCACCACGGCAACCGCTGTCTTCACAGACAGTAAAGGAATATGTGTAGTGCAAGACCAGGAGTAAGGTGACAGTGTAGTTTTCGATCATGAGTTCATGAGCCTTATTTAGTATCAAATTCAATTCCTGAAGTCCAAAACACAAAGATGACTTTACCAATAATCAGTGTACACAACAATATAATCTAAATAAACTTCACAATTATTAACATTTCCAAGAACACGAGACATAAGACGTTGGAACGCGATCACAAATGCCATAACGGTATACTGTAAAAAGGCATCGGGGGTGGCAAAAGCAATAATCACAGGTCATCACTAGTAGGTTGGAACCATGAAGGGAAAACAAGCAGAGCTCACCGTAAGACTATTACAGCCTGGTAATAAAAACTACCCCCAAGTCTTTTGGTGCAGGCAGTCATGCTCCTGTGGTGTCTGTCAGATGATAACAGGCAGAACAGACTGCGTGCTAAGTGGGTGTAGTCTGTTATGATGTTGCCTTCCTTTGTCAGACACTGCAGGCACTGTTTAACTGTCTTCTCAGACATTTACCTTTAAATTCCAACTGTATTCAAGTTATCAGCACCAGTTGCAAGATCCAGAACTCAATTTTGAGGGACAACCGACTTCAACGTCAATTTGCACTGATGTTCCACCTGGTGAATCTGGGGTCACAGGACTGTTCTGGGGTCACAGACGCATTAAAATTGGACACACACTTTTGAAACAGCTCTTAGGTTCTGTCTTCATACCAAGTCTCCAGCTACTTATCAGGAACTGTGCTCTTCTCCAAGGTCACATAACTATAAACATCTGAAACACACACACATAACAGACTTCTAATCTAATAAGCACTTCAACCATATGCACATACGCACATACACACACATTTCTAAAATCTAAAATCTAATAAGCATACATCAACCATGCATCACTTAAAGACGACATGCTTCAAGCATACGTCACTTAATACACATCAACATATCACACGATTCTAAGAACACGTCTCCTTAAACGTTTCAGAAAGACATCAAACACGTACTCAGACTTCTGACTTCCTCTTGGGAGAGGCTGAGTCACTCACTCTCTCTTTCTCTAACTCTTTAACTCTTTGCTGAGTCATTCTTTTCTATGGGATGTCACAAAAAGGAGAATTTATGCCTTTCCACAAAACTTTAAATGTAAACTGTAATTTTTCTCTCTGTCTAATAAAATCTTTTAAATCAGTTGCCGATTCTGACCTCTTCCTGAAAGCATTGGTACTATTATGGAAATTACAAACCTTCACACTTACAAGAGAATAGAAGCTAAGCCAACAAATTGCTAAAACAACAAAATACTTCATAAGAAGCTCCCCCATCATTGCCCACCTACAAGCCCACTAGCTCAGGAATTTATATTAAATAATTATTAATGTATTTACTATAAATAAATGAATCAAATATATGCATGTTATAATTGCAGAATTACCTTTACTAGTGTGCGTTCAGAGAGCTTCTCATCTCAGAGTTGATCAGCATCTCTTTTTGGGTAATGTGCATAAGAGAGAGCGATACACATGCATGCGCTTGCAGAGCTTGTGACCACTGAGGACTTGCAGCCAGAAATTGAGGAAAAATTATTTATTTCAATTTGAGCAATAACAAAAATAAGGGAATTTGATATAGTTTATATTTTTGTTTGACACTACTGATGTTTGGATTCACTGATACTCATTTCCCATTTGATAAATGTAATTTCTAGGTCTTTTAAACAATTTCATGTCCATGATGCCTTTTGTCTTTCTGGCTAGGCTATTATAGCAAGATCTGTCAGTTGTATTTGCATTCTTGTTTGGACTCCTCACGTTCATATTCCAAACCCATAGCAGAACAATAATCTGTTTCTTATCTATTTTCATCTGGCTACCTTTACTGAGGGGAGCTGCTGTCCATCAGGCAGCCATAGCCACCCTGTACACTAAAAGTGCTACATTTCTATTCAGCCTGATCTGCTATAATTGGGTTTCCAGCTAGATAATACTTTCGACCATATCTTCCATTATGTGGGCCTCCTGCTTATCTGTTTTCACACTACTTTAGATACCATGGGCCATTTCCATGTGTTTCATATGCTGCCCACCCCCTAGCAAGAGGACGATGGGTTCCTCTTGTGACAACATCAGTCTTTAGTTGGTGGCTTGGTTTCTCCAAAAGAAACAAAAGAGAAAAACAAAAAAACTCTGAATATGAGATCACAGAAAATAACTAATTTATTAACCATTCCGTTTTTGGAAATCTCCGCTTCTTCTAACTGTCTGTACAAAATCAAATGAACAATTAAAACCATATGAAACCTCAAAGTCTCCACCTTGCCAGTTTTTGCTCTGCTTTCATTTAATAATTCAGCAATCACTAATCAAAGTTTCAAGAACAAAGTACTGCAAGGACTCAGTATGAGATTGGGAAGAAACTACTGCAACTGTTGGTAAAAGTAAAGTCTAAAATCAGAAAGACATTTGACAAATGAACAGTTGAATTTTGGTGGTTAAAAAATTTAGTGTATGATTAAAAAAATAAGATAAAACCATACTGCTACAATGATAATAAAGATGGTTATTGAAATGATCTGCAGTTCAATGTGGAAGACAAGCACCCTTGATATGAACAATGTTTTTTATAGTAAAATTGGTATAATCTTAGGTGAATAGATTTTTTCTATCTTTAATAAAGTTCTATTAAACAGTACAATGCCTTGAGACATTTCTTGCAGAGAAACGTTGTGGGGCCTTCTGCTACCTAAACTCAGACTACAGCTATTGTCTCATGGGGACAAGATGAATTACAGGAAATATATAGGAGCCAATGGATATTTCCACACCTTCCATGTTTGTAGATGTAATGGCTTTACCATGCTCTGTTGGATGAATGATATGTTAATGGCGTTAAGGCGACTAAAAAGTTTAAAGGAACCAAGGTAGAACTAAAAGGTGTTTCTGTACAGCCCATGGGATAAAAGAGAACCTGAGAGGTCTCCAAAATGTTCAATTCAGATACCACGGACTATACAAAACAGAATTTTATATCAACAAGCGGATTGTGAGAAAGAGAGCTCCATAAAATCACTTAAATGTATTTAGAGAAAGACAAACAACACAGACACTGCCAGGTCAAAGGTTATTACACTTTAGCTTTGATCTTAGTTATATAGATACACACAAAACATGCAGTTTGTATTGACCCCAACACCACTGCCAGCTTGGGATCTATACAGTATAAGCTGGTAGTCAAGATGCCAACTTCAGTCAAGTTCACAAGAGAGAACAACATCCCACCCGTACAGAAAGAATGTGGGTCAGTATACTGAGCTTGTGTTTTGATTGAGAGTGAAAATGAGAGGGGGTCACTGCCTGGTGTGGAACATTAATGCAGTAGATTGGGTTTTAAAGCACAAATACACAAGGAACCCTCCCCCTGTCATAATTACGGTGCAGGAGAAATGTCATAGTTAAAATACAGCTACACATGTTTTCAGACTTAACCTATTTTTTGAAAATATGTAATGAGGTCTTTCTTCCGAGATTTCTCTTTGACATTAATTGAATTTGCAGGAACAATTTTTGTGCAGCATTTTCCATGCACCCCTACTCCCACCCACCCCTTATGAATATGCCTAGGGATGTTTAAAAATGACATCACTTTAAAAGTAGGGCATAAGGCATTTTATTAATTTTGTTTCATGCTAATGCATAGTATAGAATAACTGGAGCTTTTCTATATCTACTGTTTTCTCATGTGTAGAGGACAGGATTAAAAAACTCTGGAATTAATTTTAGTTGCACTTTGTGTAACTATTGTGTTAGCAGAACTAACCTGTTCTTGTCCTGAAATAGTATAGTATCTCCAAAAACCCTCAGGGACTTCTAGGCCTTCAGAAATGTAACAAATTGAACAAAAAATGTCCCAATCACATTTTCTCTCTTTGGTATGTATGCAGATACAGCTTAGCAAACTCTCCCATTTCAGACTGCCACCTAAAGTAGGAATCAATCACGTTTTGATTTACAGTAGATGGGACTAATGCATATAGACACGTGGTCCGCAACCTTTTTCATGCCACGGACCGATTAATGTCACACAGTATTTTCGCGGACCAGCATTTAAGGTGTCATGGATAAAAACAACAAAAAAAATGATACGACCAACACAAAAACTGTGGTATTTTGTAAATAATATAATAAACGTGAATCCACTGTGTAATTATGTAACTTTATTAGCAGCATCTTTCTGAAATGCGCTAACAACAATCAGAGTAACGTCCTCCTCTGTCCTCACGCGCTCTGGTCGCTATGGTAACACGTTAACCGTCCTTTCAGAATAAGTTTTCAGTGCTGTTGTGGCGATCTCAGGGTTTTCTGCCATGACTTTCATCCAGAATACCGGCAAAGTTGATGTCTTGATGATGATTGAGATCGTATAAAAAAACCAAAAAAACCCAAAAACAAAACTATATATATATAGTTTTTTGTTGTTGTTGTTGTTTATTTTGTGTTTTTGTACGGCCCGGGACCGGCCCGCGGCCCGGTTCAAAATGCTTCACGGCCCAGTAGCGGCCCACAGCAGGTGGTTGGGGATCACTGATACAGATCATATATGTTACTGACTGTTGGAATGGCAGTTTGATCAGTGTAAGACTGATCAAACAGTACTCAGTACTAAACAGTACTCAGACTCTTTATTGAATAAGTCATTTTAGAATTGACACATACAAAGTAAACCATGTTAATATTTGTCTTTACAGGCAACCATGGAATGTCTTTTACAAACGTAAGACGTATGTCAATGTGTAATGTAGAATGGTAAACAATTATAATTGATAACTCATAAAAGTGCTAATAGAAATTAGCATGACTTTAGAAGTGAGTTTTGTCTTCAGTTGTATAAATTTGCTTTAATATTTATGAGCTTGCTCTATTAATCATGGCTCACCACTGGATGTCTCAATGTTACAATCACATTTATTGGACATGTAAAGAGTGATTTTTTTAATCTCCTATATAGTGCACTAGGTAAGTTATTAATTATGGCTTCTAAATTAAAGTACATTGTGCAGTCATTTTCCAGTATTGAGTTGTGTACAAGGGGTTAAATGTCAAATGGGTCTATGTTGGACAAATTATATTACTGTGTGCAGGATGTTGTAATTTAAATGTGAATGAACTCATGAATTTACACGAGTTCAGTAAAGAAAGTCACATTTAACAAGTTAAACATTTACATAACTTTCAAAACATATGTTAAGTGTGTAGTGAGAAAATGTGTGTGTGTGTGTGTGTGTGTAATAATTTTTAAACCCACATAGGGGATATCAGTTCATTTGTAGAAAAAGTCATAAACCAGATATTTAAATCTAATTAGAACACTTTGCCATTAACATTATCACACAATGGGCAATGTCATGTAATTTTATATATAATGCTAAGTAATAAAGTCCATTAATGATTCTGGCTAGACAGGCAAGTGTTTTTTTATCTTCCCAATGCCATGCCAGAAAGACAAATAAAGACATTAATATAAAGGTCAAAACCTATTTTACTGCCACTTAAGTACAACATCCTGTGCTGGCTCAATGTACTCTGTTGTTTCACAGTAGTTTTGCCCAATTGTTTTTTTTTTCTCTTTTTGCTCTTGGCAAGTTTAAAGAATGTGGGATTTTTTTGAGGTTTTGGGTCCTGCGCTCATATCCACTGCAGTGCAGGTTAACCTGCTTCTCATTAGATAAAATGACAACTTCCTAAATGGGATAAACACAAAAACTTTTCAGTGGAACAGAAACAGCTCCTCCATTATTCAGTCCTCCCCAAACAATCTATATATTATTCTATATAATATATATACACACAATAATAATAATAATAATAATAATAATAATAATAATAATAATAATAATAATAATAATTTTATTTCTAAAGCACTTTACATAAAAGTCTCAAAGTGCTTCAAACACACAAACACACTACATATTCAATAAAAACTGTTTGAAATTATGAGACTTGTTTTTTTCTATATTAATGTTCTAATGCTTGATATATATCCAGATTGTTGTACATGTATATTGTCACTATTGAACATCTCCGAAATAATATAAACATGGATGACAGTGACAACTTTTTCCCCATTATTTTAAGTAATGTGTATTACGTTGTGAATGGCATCTGTAATTATTCCATAATTACTAGGAAAGCTTACAATATTAAGACTGAAGTGGTAATACAATTCACCATTAAAACTCAACACAGATCTGCTGAAAACTTTCCTTTCCCGTAACTGCAGAACTTTTGAATATTTTTACTAATTTAATATATACAAAGCAGATTTAGGTAGTCAAACTAGAAAACAAAATGTAGATTTAATATTTGTTGAGCTTTTAAAAAATATATATTATGAAAATTTATTTTATTACTTATTTTATTACTTTGTAATATGCCGTTTTAAACAACTTGTGATGTTGAATTGTACTGTTTCTGATGAAAACAGAGGTGCGGACAATGACAAGTTCAGAATTCAGCTAAGCAATTGGCCAAACGTGTTGCAGAACATTACACAGTTTTGTTTTGTTTGTTGTTTTTTTTGGGCTATCAGAATGTGACTCCCACCAGGAGAGCCTTGGGCTCCTGTGAAGCCTAACTGATCCACTTTAGAGTCTGTTACAACTCTCCTCTGCACAAGCACCTCCTCTGCTGCACATTCCAAAGTCTATAATGCTGCTGCTCCTTCAGTGTGAAAGACTAGTCTAGAACATTTAGGACAAAACACTTGCTGAACACACAAACACCACACATTGAACAAAGTCCAAAGGCAGTGAAAAGCTTATGGAGATGTTCAGCATGTTTTTTTTCCAGTCTATATGGCAACCTGCCAAACATTATTATTTGGGAAAAGTTAAAAATCTTTTTACACCTTGGAGTCTGAATAATTTTAATGAGCCAGTTGGAAAAAAAAGCCAAATCCTGGATGTGTCACTGAAAATAATAAAAAATTATAAACTACAGTTTAAAAAAAGGAAATGCTGTCTCTAATTGTTTTATTATTAAGCATTTTTCATGCCTGTAGTAGCTCAAACGAGGGTTTTTTTTTCACACGTATTTTGGTTGAGTTCAAAAACCCTTTGAAAAATTCTTTTTCAACCAATCATTTTCAGCCTAGATTCTTTCAGCTAATTTGCTTAGGATCATTGCCCTATTGAAAAATAAACCTACAGGTTCAACTTTAAGCAATGCAGAATTCTGCAAACAACCTCCATGAAACAGCATAGCAATCTCCAACCATTACATTTCCATTACTATGCTATGCAGATGATTTTTCTTTCCAATGGGAATGACTTAGATAAATGAAAAATGTAGAATCTTAAGTCTCTGCTAAAACACCATAATCACCCAATGAACTTCAAGAGCAAAGAGAACATCAGGTCCCGCTTGCAGGAAGTTGAAATTAATGACACATGTTAATGACACATGGAACCTCAATTTTAATTTCACAATTTCCATGTGACTGACTGTGATGCCCCCCAATCTACATGCACACACGCCATACTCCTGAGATACACACACTTAACTGAACCCCTCTCTGTGAGAGGACTGCTGCTACTTGTAGCCTAGTGTCTCTGCTGCTGCTTGACTTATTTTACTGTTTTATTATTTAAGATTATATATATTAATATGATTAATATGAATATGAATTGAGGCTGGTGAGAAACATAATTTTGTGTTTTCTTAAATTAAGTTATTAAATAACTAAATTATGTCAATTTTATGTTATTTGTCGGAGTGACATTAAAAGAGAAACATTTGCTTGCTCAAATATTGAAAAAACATATTTTCCAAACCCCAGTACAAGCCAAATGAACAAATAAATAAATAAAACAGTAAAATACTACATTTCAGTTCAGTCTCCATGAACTCACTGCCACCACCAAAGGACTCGAAATAATACAACACAAACAACATAAATTTAAACCCTAATGCAATATTTCCATTTACACATGCACACCTGTTAACACCAAGCTTCATTTGCACATGTTCATTCTGCACCAGGCTGTCTTGTTGAAATCTCCTGAAGAACTTTATTTTATTGGCACAATGCACACGTTACTTTACAATGTCTTATGTCCCTTGTTGTCTCTTTGTTTACTGTCAAGTGTACAGAAATTTCTTTATAGATTTATAGTTATCATTATAGATTTATAAGAATTGTTTACATAGGGTAACTTTAGACTTGTAATATGTTATATATTTAACATATTTTATCTTATTTTTCGTCTTTTACAAATGCATCATGCAGTTTTTTATTAACTTTTTATACTACAACTTGTTACATAAGTCAACCCCAGTTACCTTACGTTAAACTCACCTGTGTTTTACAGAAAACTTAATAGCTAGTGTACTTATTTCAAAATAGGGAAGGATTTGCTTTTTTGGTTTTCATTAAGGTTAATGTAAGGAGGTGTATTATTTTCTCATACCTCGGATTGGCAACAATTTCCTGCTCATTTGAATGTTTTACATAAGAAACATTTTAAAATGTAGAAAAAAATTGTAAGATTTACCATTTTGGGTATTCTTTTAATGACATTTTTAGTTAAAATTCAAAGTTTTGCCAAATACAGGCCAAATACAGCATATTGTATTCTGACTTTGCCCTCACTGACTTTGCCTGGCATTAGCTATACAGAACTAATGTCAATGGTACATTAAAGCAATTTTCATGCTCCTGCATAGTCTCCCATGTGTTCCTCTCTAAGCCAGACTGCTCAGTGACAAGACACAGGAGCTAAACCTGACCAGAACTTGACCTGGAAAAGGGCGCAAATATTTATCAAGGAAAGAATGGAGGATTTGACACTGTCTGGAACTTGGACTACAGAGCGGAAAAAGTTCCAGACATAATAGTATGACAAGTAAAGAAAGTAAGTCACATAATTTATCAATGTGAGGAAAAGAGGGGGTGTGTATCTCATTTTAGGAAAAACCTTTAGGAAATTATCCATACATACTGAGAGCAATGAGTAATAAAGACTTGGTTTAGATAGGAGGTGGGAATATGTGAAAAGTGTGGGAAGACTCTTACTTGACTCTTCATTTCACCTCTTTGTATCGTAATAATCTCAGAAGTTAAAGAGACAGCATTTATTTCCAATCAAAGGACTTTACAAATATATTGACTAACAAGTACAAATTGAAACGCATGTGTTTACTAGTTCAGTTGAGGCAAGCAAATATGAAAAAAGAGAAAAAAAAACACATTCATGTTTTTATATTTAGTGATATAGCAAAAAAGCCTATTTTTACAAAATGAATTAGGAGAGTGTTCTTTTTTTGAAAGAGGTGTTTTGGAATGGTTTGCATATTCCATTGTTTTTAATAAAACACAGTGGGTAAAGGCAAATAGTGCTAAACCAATAACTTCACTTTCGCTTTCATGAAATCATGCTGAGCTCATTAATCAATATTGAAAATAATTGTTTATAATAGCCCTAATCTGGGCAGTAAAATTCATGGCTTTTTACACCTGCAATTTCCATGGATACTGCAAGTTTGTCTACATGAATGAACTGTCACCTGTGTGAACTGTATATTTGGATCATTAATTTATGAAGAAATGAGAGAAGACATTAAAAAGACTCTAAATAAAGCTGCAGTTTTAATCTCTGCTGTTGCTGAAGCTGTTGATAGGTGGTTCAGTCTTTGTCATTGTCATTGAACAACACAGACCTAATTTAATCTTCATGGACAACAATGCTTCAGTTCACCTGTAATATACATATATATATATATACAGTAAGTATTTCTATTTCTGATATACACAGAGGGGCAAAATAAGTATTTAGTCTGTGTCCAATTGTGCAAATTCTCCCACTTAAAAAGATAAGAAAGGCCTGTAATTTTCATCATAGCTTTACCTCAACTATGAGAGACAAAATGAGAAAAGAAATCCAGAAAATCATATTGTCTGATTTTTATAGAATTTATTTGCAAATTATGGTGGACAATAAGTATTTGGTTAATAACCAAAAGGTCATCTCAATACTTTGTTATATACCCTTTGTTGGCAATGACAAGAGTTCAAATGTTTTCTGTAAGTCTTCACAAGGTTTTCACACACTGCTGCTGGTATTTTGACCCATTCATCCATGCAGATCACCTCCAGAGCAGTGATGTTTTGGGGCTGTCGCTGGGCAACACAGACTTTCAACTTCTTCCAAAGATTTTCTATGGGGTTGAGATCTGGAGACTGGCTAAGACACTCCAGGACCTTGAAATGCTTCCTTTGTTACCTGGCGATGTGTTTGGGATCATTGTCATGCTGAAAGACCCAGCCACGTTTCATCTTCAATGCCCTTGCTGTTTTTACTCAAAATCTCACGATACATGGCCCCATTCATTCTTTCATTTACACTAATCAGTCGTCCTGGTCCCTTTGCAGAAAAACAGCCCCAAAGCATGATGTTTCCATCCCATGCTTCACAGTAGGTATTGTGTTCTTTGGATGCAACTCAGCATTCTTTCTCCTCCAAACACAACAAGTAGAGTTTTTACCAAAAAGTTCTATTTTGGTTTCATCTGATCATATGACATTCTCCTAATCCTCTTCTGGATCATCCAAATGCTCTTGAGCAAACTTCAGACGGGTCTGGACATGTACTGGCTTAAGCAGGGGGACACATCTGGCACTGCAGGATTTGAGTCCCTGGTGGCGTAGTGTGTTACTGATGGTAGCCTTTGTTACTTTTGTCCCAGCTCTCTGCAGGTCATTCAGTCCCCTCGTGTGGTTCTGGGATTTTTGCTCACCTTTCCTGTGATCATTTTGACCCCACGGGGTGAGATCTTGCATGGAGCCCCAGATCGAGGGAGATTATTAGTGGTCTTGTAGGTCTTCCATGTTCTAATAATTGCTCCCACAGTTGATTTCTTCACACCAAGCTGCTTACCTATTGCAGATTCAGTCTTCCCAGCCTACAATTCTACAATCTACAATTTTGTTTCTGGTGATCTTTGGTCTTGGCCATAGTGGAGTTTGGAGTGTGACTGTTTGAGGTTGTGGACAGGTGTCAAGCAAGTGCCAATAATATATACATATATACATACATACATATATGTCAATAGACCTGTTGATTTTCCCCACATTTGAGAAAGTCGTACATTTCCTACTGCCATGGTCATCTCAGTATTACTTGCACTGAGGTGAAGTCAAACAGCTGAGCATCATGAAATGTGGCCTTTAATACCCAGCAAGAGGATAGTAAAAAGTAAAGTATAAAATACCTTGTTGTACGAAGATCCCAAAGTTTAACACCATCTGTTACAGCGCTGCTTAAGAAAAGATTGTACCAATCCAGATCTTGTGTGCTGAACATGGATCCCTAAAAGAGGGAAATATTAATTAAATATTCAAAAAAAATTCAAAGTACACTATAAAAGGCAAACATTATGAATGAAGCATATTTGACAGAGTTATTTAACTCTTTCTCACACTTAACTCTTTCTCAGTCACCTTTATGCATGTAGATCATAAATTCTCATAGATTAAATGCAAATATCAGACTTCCTTTTTGTCATTCCTCAGTGCTGGTCTACAAACATTCTGATTCACTGTCCTACTAACCACTCATATCTGCTTGGCTCTGGTGTCCTGTTACCTGTACTTATACAAAGTTAATACTGTTTTCTTGCTACTACCCGTGTGGGACCTTGTTCAAAGCTTGATTTGGGGCTGTGCAAATACTGATTGAACAGGCAAAAGAGAACTGTAAAGGAAATTCTTCTTTGACCAGTTGTCTAACGTGATGATATCAGCTCCTGACCCTTTACAGATGAAAATAGTCAGAATCAGAATCAGAAAAACTTTATTGTCCCAAAGGAAATTGCTTATGTAGCAACTGCACATAGAGACAGTGGCATAAAATAACATACAGTATATCTTCTAATAATAGCCTGTCTCTTTTAGTCGCCCGTTTCCATTAAACGCCAGGATCGAAAGATAAAAATAGA
>JBBIGC010171821.1:0-15452 GCA_037576955.1 Lepidarchus adonis
TCAGATTAAAGTTATTTCTGTGACCATTGTGAGTTTTTCTTTCATTGACTGAAGGGTACCAACAATTTTGTCCACGTATGTATCTACCCATCAGTCATAACATTGAAACCTTCTGTGAGATCAGACTAGTCTTCACTCCCCACATGCATCAGTGAGCCTTGGTGGGAGGGGGTTCTCAGAACGGTCTACCTTATCTCGCTATTCCAGAGGATTTTGTTATGACTTCGGCGCTGTGCTCAGGGCCAGTGCTGGAGCGGGGGGCATGGGGGCATTCAGAGACTCTGCATTTAGAGACCAGTTGATCAAATCCATTTCAATTAGAATAGCAGGACAGAGAGAGTCTCCGAGATAGACAAGACAAGGAAGCAAGCAGGAATGCAGGAGAGGAGAAAAAAGCATCCGCCTCCTTCGAGAGCCAAATCAGCAATAATCTACATGACCTGAAGGTTTGAAGATGCTCTGACTCGTCTAGTCATCGTCATAAGGTTCAAAAAGGCTCAGATTCTTATGCTCACCTATCCTACTTCCAGTGCATCAACTTGAAGAACTAACTTGTCACTTTCTACCTGATATAGCCCTCCCCGACAGGTGTCACTAATGAAATAACTAGTCAATCAATGTTGTATACTTTACCAGTCAGTGGTGTTTATGTTATGGCTGACTGGTATATAGTACCAATTTTTGGTCTTTGAACAAAAGACTTCAGCACAAAGTCTATGAACATAAAACCTGTGCTGAAATGATTTCCAAGTGCAGTAGGGTTAAAATGTTCACTTTATGAAAAAATATTTAAAACTCCTAATGTCAAGCATAATAAAGAATTTTTCATACAGTCTCATCCCTACTCCACAAACATGCTCATTTTGTGAGTGTATTTAATGAGTGGTGGAGAACAAAAACAAAGCCTTATGTTCTCCAAGTTCAGGTAAGCTAATATTAAGTAGATTATAAAGAAAAATCATGATGTCCAGATTAAAACCTGATTTTAGGCTCATTCTCAACAAGACATGCTACCATTGTTGAGCTCCCCACAGAGAGCAAGCATTTCATGAGATTATGATTTTCAGGTTATTAAGGTTTTTTTCTTCTTCCAGATTTTATTTCCAACATTAAAGTCCGCCTCACACACATGCCCAGTGGGGTGAAGTTCACAATTTACATGGATGTAAACATTGATATTTAGAAATGAGATTATTCATGCGATATTTGAAGGTTGTATATGCAGAAGAGTACCTGAAAGTTTTTACACTGGCTTTTTCCATCATTAACAAACAAAAAAGAGCAAAAACTGACAGGTTTTATGACCCTCACATTTTTCGTTGCCCATAAGTTTTTCTGAATAATTATATTCTTACTGTTACAAAACCCCTCAATCTATTAACATATGTAAAAATAATTATCTAAAACCATTTACTTACAGCTTACCTTGGTCATATCGTGAGGATCAGGAACCACAAACATTCCAGGGGGAGGCTCCTTATAGATGGACATAATGTCTCTATGATGATGGGGTGGACATCAGGTTGAAATAAAATAGAGACAAAAGGAAAGGTTATAGGAAATGTTTTTTTCTTTTATTATTGCTGTGTTCTGTGCTAAGGTATACAAATATAAAAAAGATTAATTGAATTTAACCACAATAGCCCATGAGAGCCCCTATCCAAAATTCAGCACTAAAAAGTTCAGTAACAATGATGCCGCACATGTGTATTCTGAGGTGCAGAACAGTGATGGTCTAGTGGTTAGGACCCTGGAAGTTTGCAGGTGCAAGTCCTCAGAGTCGCTGAGGTACCCTTGAGCATGGTACTGTCCCACTATACTCTCCCTGGGTGTTGATAGCTGCCCGCTGCTCCACATGTACAGTACAAGTTTGATGGGTTAAATGCAGAAATCATATTTTGTTGTGGTGCATCTTGTGTGTGTTCAAAATGAGTCACTTTTACTTAAAAAATGAGTTGCTCTGAAATGTGTCTGTGGGCTTTTGCCTTTCCATTGCTGAAGGGAATGAAAACATGCGGCACTAGAGAACAGTCCTGACTAAAAAAACTTCCAACTCAAATCTTCTTGCTTTTACTTCTACAATTTTTTACTCAAATCCCTAATGAACAAAGAGTTATATACAGTCAAGATTTAAAACACCAAATTACAGACAAGGCAGTAAATATAACTTGTTTATATACTAATCAGCCATAAGATTAAAACCTCTGGTAGGCAGAAACACTGATCAGGTCTTTCCAATTGCATGTGTCAAAGAAATGACATATACTAGGCAGCGATTGAAAAGGACAACTGACAGAGTCAGGAGTAACAGAAATGCTACTGTAGCACAATTAGCTGAAAAATTCTAAACTGGTTATAATAGAGGTCAGATTATAGTGTATATAGATTGATGTGCAGCTGCAGACAAGTCGAGTGACCATACTGACCCTTTTCCACTGAAACCCCTCAAAGTCCTGGAACAGCAACCTTGGTGTTCTACTTAAGGAATAGGACACATTTCTTAGAGAAGACTGACACCAGTCTGAAGAGATTGTGGGAATTGCTCCTGCTGTTCTTCTCCTGCCCTTGATTTCTCACTTAAGTTCAATTTGAAATAACGCACTTTAAATGAGTCAGCTAGCTCAAATAAAGCTTCTTTCTTGATTATCTGTACCTAGCCTCATTGTTTTTCCACCATCTCAATACAATATAATGTTATAATGCAAGAGGTCTGTGATGGTGGTGACACGGGAGGATATTTATACTGAACACTGAATGTGTTGTACATTCTGCCTTTCTTTAGTACAGAAATAAAAAATTAGGAGCAGCGCAGGTGACTGGATGCTATATACGAGATGATTTGCATAATACTCACTATATAGGAATTAGATTTCAGTCAGAACACATTTCACTACAAGTGTACATGTAAGCTGCTAATATCTTATGACGATACAAAACAGATTGTAGTTACACAAAGTAACCAGGTGTAATGAGGTCAAAGGATTATAGGTATTGACTTGGCCGACAAAATTCCACAGATTTCAATCTGATTAAGAATCTGTGGGATGTGCTGGACAAACTAGTCTGATCCACGAATGCCCCTCACGAATCTGCTGCACACCTTCATATGCTCTGTGGAGTTAATGCCATAAAGGTTTGGGTTTTGTTTGGTGGTATGAGGGGGACCTACCCAAAATTAGGCAGGTGGTTTTAATGTTAGGGCTGATCAGTACAGTTTCCCACATATCCCGATTATATTGACGGTCAACAAATGGAAGCGAGCCCCTGTGAAATTTGTGGGCGTTGAGAATACTACAAACTGTTAAACCACAAAGTCTACTGCCCTGAAATCCATACAATAATTCATGAACAAGGTCTAAATAACCAATTCAAGCTAGTCAGCCACCCTAGTTCTCTAAACACAGTTTTCCTCTCAAATCAACTTCTGCAATGTTCATGCTTCAGAAAAATAATAACAAATAAATAGGGCAAAGGGACAGAATAGATGCACCAAAATGAACATTATATTGCCTCACAGTTGGTTTACAGTTTTAGTATTTTCTATTAAGTTGCTGAAATAACATAAATGAATGAAAGAAGGAAAACACAGACACACAATGAGTCTTATGAAACAACAAAAAATGTGGGCAGCAAAGGATGATGTTTGTTTATTTGTGCTGTTCTTCAGTGGAAGCTACAAAGTATCAACAACTGTGAAGCGAAATAGGTAATCACACAATCTGAACACTATAGGTTTAGTAATTTAAATCATTTGTTACACCTGACACTACTGGTGGAATATGATGGAATATTTAAACCCATTTCTGCCGCACCAACATGAATACTATGCAGTTTGTTCACCTTTACACGTGCACAATATCACTTATTTTACTAAAATAGCACATTCTTTACAACCACAATGATTTTATGGCAATTAAGTGTCCACTAAACATATGACTAACAGGCCTACATCAGACTTCATGTGCCAAAACTGTCCATCTAGTCCTTGTTAGTTCAAAAATTATTTTAATTGAAAAATAAGTTCAATCTATGTATTAGAGTTTGTACACATTTAAATGATTGCATATTAAGACAGCTGTTGTAATTTGATGCTGAAGTCCTGTAAAACTATGACTCAACAGGTAACGTCTTCACAGGTTTATCTAATGTAGTAACTTTCTGCAGAAAAAAAATAGAAGCATTAAAATAAGATTGAGCTTAATGGTTTTATAAACTCATATTATGGGCACGTCAGCCCATAATAACGGATTCTGTTTACCTGCTAATGACTGAACTATGCAAAAATCGTAAAAATAAATATATCATTGTTAATAGTTCACTGCTAGCGTTGCCGTAATTGTTCTGTGAGTTGAAATCTTAGCAGAACTTGTGCGCCAAAAGGCTTAATGCCTTCGACAGCTAGACTAGCACTAGCTACAACAGCGGGTGTATTTACCGTCGCGTGCTAGTTTGCTTAGGCAGTTTTTTATGTGATGTTACCTTAATTAATCAGCAACGGACCTAGTGTGAATTAGTGTGTCGTTAGCAAGGATGATTTTGATATAAAGGATGACACAAACTGTCCGGTACTGCGAACTTCCGAATGAGCTAACTGGCTAGCAAGCGGTTTTGCTAACTAACTTAGCGCGTGAGCGAAAGTTCAGTTCGCCTGAGACGAGCTACTGCACAGGGCTGAGCTACAGGGCATCCGCGCGCACCGCACTGAATGAGCCCAGTTCACATTTCCTTACCTTTTTATCCGGAGAATGCACTGCTGCGACGCCTTTTCGTTATCCCAGTCCGTGCTCAGTGTGGGGTCCCAGGACGTGGCGTGAATCTGGGACAGAAGGCCCGCTCCGGCGAGACTCGGAGGAGCCCCGGTGACCCCCAGGCCGATGCTGGGTGGCACGGGCGAGGGCAGCGTGATGCCGGAGCTCACGGCGTGGCTGATCACGCTGACACTCTCCATAACGGAGGCGATGTTGTGTGCTATCGCAGGGGACATCGCGGCCAGGCCGATCTCTGCGGCTGCAGCAGGAGGCGGCGAGGCCGGGTTAGCTCCGCTGGTCGTGTGCGCAGGTAAAGAATGACCTAAACTCGCTGACAGATGGGCTCCGTTACCCTGACTCGTCCCGACGGTGCCGTTGGGTCCCTCTCCAACGCTATCGGCCATCGTCGCTCACTATCAGAGCCGACCGGACGATCTGCCTGGAAGTGTGGTTTGTCACGTCGTTCGCCTTTCCTCTCGCTATGTGTAGCTCTCTCGGCTCAGGAACCTGATCTACACTAAATGTTACAGTGCAGCGGGACGAAGAGGAGTGACTCCATCGTCCCTAGTTTTTTCCCACCCTGAAACATACCGTGTCGTTGATTTCTTCCCTAATAAATTACTTATAGTCGACTAAATAATTTATGTAACGTAAAAGAAACATGTACAACATATAAAGAAAAAAACCACACCTTTTTCACCGAACACACCAGTGTCGTTCTTACCTCCGCTCTGGTTAGCCTTTTCATTACCGTGTTATTTCTCTCGGCTACTTCCTTCTACATCCTGGGAGAAAAAACAGAACGCCCTCTAGCGGTGCACTCCTAAAACAACGATTTGTTTCTTAAAAATCTTCTTTACATCCAAATAGCAATAAATACATTGCATGCTCTGACCAACAATGGTCAATACTGGTCAATACTGATGTGTCTTCTCCAAGGTGGCGCCAATATTTGTAAATGCTAAATAACCCACTCTACTATAAAAAAGACTGTTGGGGTCTGAGGTGCCAGAACATCACAGCTGCACTGTTAAAAGTGGAAAAGAAGAATTGAATAAGAAGCAGTAAACAGTGCAAAAAAACACCTGAAAAGTGATGGTCATATTATTTTATATTATTTATTATTCCTTTGAGATTATTATTATTACTATTATTATTAATGATGATGATTATGATTATTATTGGAAGTAAACTAACTACCATTGCCATGAGCCATGGAGCAGTAGGATGTATGGGGCAGGGCACAATCTTGTGTTTTGGAGGAGTTGCTTTAAAGAGAGGGTTCTGAAGTCGGGGTTGTTGCATTTATTGATTTTTTTAGAATCTACAGAATGCAAAGCAAGCCACCCGAGTCCTTAGTACAGAAGCTCTCAATATCCACAGTGTCCACAGAATTTCATAAAAAATATCTTGGTAAATTATGGAGTCCATGATGCCATGTATCCTAAAAAGCATCCCACGGGCTTAAGGGCCTTTATAAGAAAGAAAAAAAACTCTTAAAACATCAGAGATCCTCCAACATAATTAAAAGCAGGAATGTTGGGGTTTTTTTTTAATTAATTTATTTATTTATTTATCTTTTTTTATCCTGTATAGCAAAAAAACTTATTTTTTCCTCAAATGTTTGTTGCCCAGAACTTACATTCTGTTTCTGACCACACAAACCTTTTCCAGTCCACCCATTTCACCATCTTTTACAAGTGCCAGATGAAAGTAATTATACTCTAACACAAATACAAAACTGAAAGCTGACATTTTGTAGTTATTTTTACAATTCAATAAACAAAAACGGGTTAATCACATGGAAAAAGAAGCACACTCACCTCTTATGTACATACATTTGGATCAGGTTTTTTTTAGTTGTGCTATTGGTTAGAACATTTGAATAGATTTATTTTAAGAGTCTGGGTTTCTCTTTGCCATAGAAGTGGTGTGTGGCCTCATCATGCCAAGATCTACGGCATCAGAAAAAAAAGCCTGTGTATGTCTATGAGTCTGGCAAGAAACAAATCTCCAAATTATTTAAAATTAATACTTGCACTGTAAGGAAAATCATAAAGTGATATATATATTTTAAAAAACTGCAGATTTGTCCATGACTGGCTGCCCCAGCAAGTTCAGCCCATTTGATGCAAAAACAATTTCTCTAAGAGCCCACATCACATGATTAGTATATAACTGTTGTGTAAAAATACATATGTCTACAATTAAAAAAAGAGATTGGATCTGTTTGGAATGTGTGTCAGAAAAACTTGCACTCCAAAAAGAACAGAACATAAAGTAATGACCAGGTCTTTTGGAACAATATACAAACCTCATTTTCAGAAAAGTTGGGATATTTCATAAATAATGTAATAAAAGCATAAATGTATGATATGTTTTCTCAGTTATAACATTTATTTAACTGATAACTGTTTGGTGTTTTCACTGATGAACCTAAATGTATATTTTATAAATATAAACCCATTTAGAAACTGATGCCTGCAACACACTCAAAATATGAGTATTTACTACTGTTACATTACACTGTTTCAGTTACACTGTTTAATCACTGGGGAACTGAGGAGACTTCCTGTTTTAGTTCTGCAAGTGGAATTTTTGCACATTCTTATTCGATACAAAATATCTGCTACTCTTGACTTTTTGTGGTGGCCCATGTCTGATTCTCCTGTTCAAGAAGGTCCATACACTTTCAATATGAGACAGATCTGGACTTCTTGGGCTTTCCAGGAAATGATGCTGTCTTGATGGTAGAGCATGCCTCTGCATCAATGGGACCTTCACATGCTGTGAGAACTGATACAACATGTCCTGGGGCATGTTGCACCTTTTGTGGACAACAGTCTGGACATTTAATCATTGGTACAATTATCCCAAAAGCAAGCAGTAAGTGGTGTTTATCTGACCACAACACATGTTTTACTATGTTTTGTTCCATGAAAGATTAACTTGGGTCCAGAGACCTCAGCCATGATTCTGTATAGGGCTGCAGTTTGACTTTCTCTTTGTGTGTTTCTTCATGCAGAGCCTTCTGAGGGCTCAAAGATTTATACCCACTGAGATTTCTTCAGATTCATTAAATCTTTTCAGAACTTTATATACAACAGATCAGGAAATACCCAGGTTCTTTGTACAGGGGGTCCTCAACTTACATCATACTTTATTTACAAAAATTATTGGTTGAGTCGCTTGCTTTTTTAAAATTTCTTGTCAGACCACTGGACATAGTTCTAGTAATCCATGTTCATAGTCTGCTTGTCTTAGGCAAACCGTTTGCAGGCTTTCTTTTGCATCATCTTTACAAGAGGCTTCCTTCTGGGACAACACTCATGCAGACCAATTTGATGCAGTGTGTGGCATAAAGTATGGTCTGAGAACAGACAGGATGACTCCCCACCTCTGGATATGACGCTGAGCATCTGCACTTCTTTGGTCGACCATGGTGAGGGTGTTCTGAGTGGAAATTATCTTGTTAAACCGGGTTTCAGGGTGTTGGCAATGTTTTTATAACCTAGGCCATGTCTATGTAGAGCAACAACTCTTTTTATTATTATTATTCTTTTTTTTATGGAGTTCTTTGCCATGAGGTGCCATGTTGAACTTCCAGTAACCAGTATGAGAGAGTGTGAGAGCAAAAACATCAAAATGAACACACCTGAGACCTTGTAACACTAACAAGTCACATGACACCAGGGAGGCAAATGGCTAATTGGGCACAATAAGTGTGTTGAGTTATTTTGAGGGGCCAGCAAATCTACACTTTTATACAAGCTGTACACTGACTACTTTACATTGAATCAAAGTGACATATCTTCAGTGGTGTCCCATGAAAAGATCTGTACAAAAAATGAGGGCTGTACTCACTTTTGTGAGATACTGTAATAGTTGAAAAAGAGATGGACATGTTACAAGGTTTACAATCTTAAGCACACTAGTAGTTCCATCAAGAAATGTGACAAAAGTGAGTACACCTTTTACTTTTGGGAAAATAATTTATTATATCTGTTTAACTGGACAAGAACACAATGTGATGCAAAAACAAACAAACAAACTTATATTCAGTGGCCCCCATTGATAAAAATGAAAATGCTAAAAAGAAACAACCCAAAAACTTAGTATTACAATTAATTAAGAACAGGCATTCATTTTTTATGTTTTTCTGTGTAGAAAGTAAGTACACACTTAGTATCAGAAATGATTTCTTCTAGGCACTTTGCATAATTGTCCACCAGTCTTGCATTTCTGATCACTCTTCCAAGCAAATAATTAAACTTTTCTTTTCAACCTTTCTTTTTAAGCTACTGTATCTCACAACAGTGAACATTTTTGTAAATATTTCATAATATCTTATCATAGGACAACACTAAAGACACTTTGATACAATGTAGTCAGTGTACAACTTCTATAACAGTGTAAATTTGCTGTCCTCTCAAAATAACTATCCACAGACTCAATCAAATCAATTAATCAAATGCCGACCTCTCCACCATGGTCAAGACCAAAGGGCTGTTTAAGAATGTCATGGACAAGATTGTAGCCCTGCACAAGGCTGGAATGGGCTACAAAACCATAAGCATGAAGATGGGTGAGAGAGACAAGTGTTGGTGCAATTGTTCAAAAATGTAAGAAACACAAAATGACCATCATTCAACCTCTGTCTGGGGCTCCACACAAGATCTCAATGTGTGGGGTAAGGATGATCATGAGAAAGGTGAGAGATCATTCTAGAACTACATGGGAGGAGCTTGTCAATGATCTCAAGGCAGCAGGGACCACAGTCACCAAGAAAACCATTGGTAACACAATATGTCATAATGTCCTGCAGTGCCCGTAAAGTCCCCCTAGTCCAGTTGGCATATGTGAAGGCCTATCTGAAGTTTGCCAATGAACACCTAAATGATTCAGAGAGTGCTTGGGAGAAGGTTATGTGGTCAGATGAGACCAAAATCAAGCTCTTTGGCATCAGCTCATCTCACCATGTTTGGTTGAAGGCAAATGCTGACTATGACCCCAAAAACACCATCCCAACTGTCAAGCACAAGGTGAGCTCTTGCGTGGAGCCCCAGACCGAGGTTGATTGATGGTCATTTTGTATTTCTTCCTTTTTCAAACAATTGTACCAACAGTTGTCACCTTCTCACCCATCTTCTTACTTATGGTTTTGTAGCCCATTCCAGCCTTGTGCAGGGCTACAATCTTGTCCCTGACATCATTGGACAGCTCCCATTGTGGAGAGGTCAGACTTTGATTGAATCTGTAGATATGTGGCTTTTATACAGATGACTAGTTGAAATTAGGAGTACAAGGGGAGTTACGTCAGTGTTTGGTTCCTCTCAGTGGGAGGAACTCGAATTTTGATGCAAGTCGCAACTCATGCACATAATTATGCTGCAAAGAGTTTATTGAACAGCACTGTGCTTTATTAACAGCAACAACATGCATGAACGCTCTCATATTACACTAAAGCATTTAGGAAGCGTTGCTCCAGATCGAAATGCTTTTTTAATGGCTTTAACATACACCACAGCATAAATCGAATTGGAGAGGTGACTTGTGGCAAGATCACACTGATGGTGCCTTAACACAGTGCACTATTAACCCACAATCTAACCTACCAATCCACATGAGCTCTTATTCTACACTAATGGTGAATAAAACATAATAATCTCTGCAATAACAGTGAAAAACAGTGCAAAGTGAAATAGCAGAGCACAGCCCCTCTCTGTCTCCCTGTCCTAGAACGCACACAGGCTCACACACACTGCACATGCTCATCTCTTGGCGCTAGTGTCTTACCTTAAAGCATTTAGTAGGCATTCAACTGCATTCTACTACCATATATGACAGTAAATATGTGCATAATATTTAATATAATATATATTTTTAAAAAGCCTGCAATGTTATCACAAATATTTGAGCAAAGTATGCCATAAGTTGAGGACCCCCTGTATCGAACTGGTCTGTGGGAGCCAGCACTCTTAATGGTTGGTAGGGGATCAAATACTTTGGCCACCCCTTGTTAAATAACATATTTTGGTCATTTTTGTAATTGAAAAGATGTTAACACAATCTCTCTAGGAAATGGAAAAAAATACACAATATTTTCAGCAAACATTAACGCATAGTTACTTAAATTGAATAAAGATAAAAAAAATGAAAACATTATTGTGGTACTTAGTAACACCTCTGACAGATTCATCTCTTCCAGAATGTTGGTATTTAGTGAAATCCATTCTTCCCTCTACCTGTGCAATGTCTCCTGTGCCACTGGCTGCAACACAACTCCAAAGCATGATAGATCCACCTCAATTCTTAAAGGTTGGCAAGGTGTTCTTTTCATGAAATCCTGCTCCTTTTTTCCCAAACATGCCTTAAACAACTTAATCAGTCCAAACTTGTTTCCAAAATGCATCAGGGTTCTGTAGATGTGCTGTTGCATACTTCTGACATTGGATTTTATGATGGGATACAGGTAAGGTTTTCTTCTGCTGACTCTTCCATGAAGGACAGTGAAATGGTGCACCACTACTCCTGAGTTTTTTGCAGTCAAATAGGAATTTTGATTTGTCTTTCTGACCAGCAAACAAGCAGTTATTTCTGAGAGTTTTCTTGGTCTTCCAGATCACATCTTGACCTCCACAGTTCCCCTGAACTGCTGTCTCTTAATTACCGTATTCCCCCAACAATAGGCAGTGGCTTATACATTGATTTTGCAAACCTGGGTGCAGCTTGCTTAAATGGGGTGGCCTAATTAAAAAAAAGGAAAACACATTTGCTAAAAGTATAATTCAGTGCACAAAAAACGACATCCCCATATGATTAAGTTTCAGTTCAGTTTAAATGTACTGTTTACTACAGCAATTAACAGTTTGAAATGCAATGCAAAGCAAAGATAATTCAGTGACAGATCAGTATAAAACACAAAACATAGAAAGCAAAGATCAATCAATGAAGGCTCAGTATTTTTAGATTTGTCCTGTGCAAATCCTCAGGTTCTTTTAGAGTCAAAAAGATGAGGCATGAAACTGTCTTTGGTAAGTTTATTATAAAAAATATTAAAAATGAAAAATATAAGAATGAGAGAGGAAAGAGGAAAAGATTGTGTTTTCCCTGCAGTTGCCTTTCCTGTCTGACTAAAATGTCTATGTGTCCATGCTAAGGAGCACCCCTTATCTCCATGTTTACATAGACAGGCTCGGAGCTTGAGCCTCTGAAGGTCAAGTGGCAGACAGGAACAGAAAGTGAAAATTGCAGAAGTGTATACTGGTCATAGTTTTAGGAAATATGTATAAAAATATATTAAATTTCCACAGTATAAAATGCAGAAAATGTAAAGCGTCATTCAGGGTAACTCTCCAACTTGCGAACACATCTGAAACAGCCAGGGTAGAGACACACTGGGGGGCAGTGGGACCCGTGAATTTACTTCTGTTTTCTCCCAGCACAGAGCATAATTTCTGTTCCCATTTGCAAGCTACTTCAAAATGCGCTGCTAACCCGTGATCTCTTACTAACTCTCCGCTAAAAAACAACGCTCTTTCAACCTGTTTTCTGCACTACGTACCTGTTCCCTGCTCCACACCCTAGATAGTCCATAATGCATTGAACCCACCACAACACATCATTGGAAACCGAAAACAAACAAGTTGTCGGAATTAGCATCAGTTATCAGTTATTCTAGCCGTCATGGTAGCCGATGCAGCAAAATATGCAGACTCTCTGTGGTTGTAGAGTTGATCCCGTCTAAATGCAGCATATGATTAGAAATCTGGTTGTCATATTCTGGTGAGAAGAAAAAAAAACTTTTTAGATGCTGAAAAACAGCTCTGCACTACATGCAAATTCTTCAGTATAAGATTAGCAACACTGAAATGCAAAAATTATTGGTTTATCTTTCTTCAAATCAGACCGTTATAGAGTTGCAAAGGTCTCCAGGGGTGTGTTAAGTTAGATGCCTTTACTTCAGGTCAGTAAAGTCAGTAACCCTGCACCTAATATCATGGGGCGGCTTATGTTACATTTTTAGTACATAAGCATGTTCTGCTGCTTATAGAATAGGGCAGCCTATAATGTGGGACAGCCTATTGTTGGGGAAATATGGTACATTTCTCACTGTGGAAACTGCAAGCTGACAACGCTTTGCTATCTTCTTGTAGCCTTCTCCTGCATTGTGAGCATCAATAGCTTTCATTTTCAGAGTCTTACACAGCTGCTTAGATGAACTCATGGGTGTTGAGTGTCCACAAGTGTGTGCACAAGGTTTGAAGAGTATTTGTAGAGCATTGAAATTTGCACCAGCTGACATTTACTAATGACAGCTGTTGCCATGCATCAGATCTAATGAGCTGATTAAGGTCTGAATCCTTGTAAAAAGAATCTGAGACTTTGGAACTCTTAGGGTGTCCATACTTTTGCACAGTGCCATAATAATGTTTTTTGGTTGTTGCTGTTCAATTTATGACAGAACTATGTGTCAATGTTTGCTGAAATTGTGTGGGTTTTTTTTTTTTTGGTTTTTTTTTAAATCACCAAAATCTTTTTTTTTAATCAAGTGGTAGCCAAACAATCTTGCATAAGATTGTATTCAACCCAATGAAATGCAAATGTATATATTTTATATAATGTGAGTTTCTGGATATTCTTTTAAATATTCTCTCTTTCACTGTTAAATTTACCATTAAAATTATAGACTGTTCATTTCTTTGTCAGTGGGCTAACATAAAACTTTTAACCACTGTATTAAAGTGGGCAAAATGTCCTTTTTGAAAATATGCTGATAAAATGAACTATAATCTAAGAACACAAACTGACAAACACACAAAAAAATTATTCAGTGACCTCCAGAATTATTGCTACCCTTGATAAAGCTTCAAATGAAACAACCCAAAAACTTTAAATTACAATTTACATTAAAATTAAGAACAAACTATGGTCAATGTGAACCTCATATACATATGAAACTGATGTTATTAGAAATAAAAAAAACATTTTAAGCAATCTGAATCCCATACTGTAAAGTTAATGTGATATTTCATTTCCCCCCGATCGTTTCAGATCATTGCCTAAGTTGTAGGAATTGCCATTTATAAATGAACTTCTAAGTAAAACACCATGTAAAACACTTACTGTTCTTTATTGTTAGTAGACAATAAACAAATGTTCAAGGTAACAAGGTAACTAGGTTAACTTAAAACCAACCACATTGTTACTGTGTAATGTGCTCGTTATATATATATAGTTTAAAAGATCTGGTTTACATTTTTATGAAAGAGAGCAAGCTGTCACTGTATTTAGATTAATTGCTTATGCAAGAATGAAGCATGTTTTAAGGCAGGGCTGCCCAATACATCGATCCCAATCTACCAGTCGATCACAAAGGCACACAAGACAATCGTGGAGCCCTGCCTTTCAAAATAAACTCTACTGCACTTGTGAGACCATGCAATGAGTGAACCACGAGCCACTGAATAGACTATAGTACAGGTAGTGTGGGTAGATCACATGCCATTTAAAAAAGGGTGTTACACTATCATCCATCCCCACTGTGGCATTTGGCAAATGATTAACATACAGCTTTCTTTTGTATTGCAAGGTTGATGGCCACCAGGCATGCTTGAGCTAATTCAAAACTCCAGCTAACAAATCACCTAGTTAGCAGCTTCCAATTGATTTATTCTGTAATAATAAATAAAGGTCGAAAAACGAGTGGGGAGTGGACCAAGTAAGAAACCAAAATCGAACTGTTAATTTAAAAAGTATGACACCAACTACCCACCAAAAAGAGAAAGCTTCCAGCATCCAGCTTAAGTCATCAGTAAGGCAGTAAGGTAAATATACAAAATATGTATATTTACGTCATACTCGATTTACAAAAATTTGTGGCCATCACTGGCTTAAAAAAAGTGCATATTTACAGTCATTATACTGTATATACTCATATTTAATAGTGCACTGTGCTAACTCATCGTCAGTGTGGTCTTGCCATAAGTCACCTCTCCAATTTAGTGCTGTGGTGCATGTTAAAGCCATTAAAAAGAGCATTTCTACCTAGAGCAACGTTACTGTAATGAGAAACGTTGCCAGCTGTTAATAAAGCACAGTGCTGGTCCATAAAGTCTCTGCAGCAACATTACATGCATGAGTTCCGACTTGTGTCAAAATTAAGTCATACTCAGAGGAAACAAATCATGACCCCCTCCATTATATAGAGTAGTTACGGAAAGTATTCAGACCCCCTTTAATTTTTTAACTCTTTGTAATATTGCAGCCATTTGCTAAAATCATTCAAGTTCATTTTTTCCCTCATTAATGTACACACAGCTCCAATTATCACATGGTCCGAAGTATTCAGACCCTTTGTTGTGACATTAATTTAACTCCAGCATTGTCCATTTCTTCTGATCATCCCTGAGATGGTTCTACACCGGTTGGGGCTTTATGGCAGAGTGGCCCGACAGAAGCCTCTCTTCAGTGCAAGACACATGAAAGATCGCATGGAGTTTGCTTAAAAACCAAAAAACAAACAAAACACCTGAAGGACTCCAAAATGGTGAGAAATAAGATTCTCTGGTCTGATGAGACCAAGATAGAATAGAACGACTGGCTGCAATTGAGGGAAAGATGAATGCCGGGTGCCAGAGCTCCGGACATTAGAGGGAACCTGAAGCTAATGGCTAGCCATAGGTATGAGAGGATAGTCATTCA
>JBBIGC010171836.1:0-15450 GCA_037576955.1 Lepidarchus adonis
TTTTGTCTCTATGTTGCAGTCGCTACATAAGCAATTTCCTTAGGGACAATAAAGTTTTTCTGATTCTGATTCTGATTTGTTACTTATTTAAAATGATGATCTGTTTTTAAGGCTTGTGAGATGTGCTGTGTGTCTAAACACAACCAGAAATGACGGAACATAGCTACGGACATGGCAAACCTTGGTCATTTGATTGATTTGGTTTGACAGAACTTACCTCGGCTAAGCCCCTTTTAGCAAAGCAGTATATGGTCCAGATAATAAACAGCATTTTGCTTGTTGTATCTTTGCAGGCCTCATCTGACCATCCTTCCATGAGTTACCGATTGTTATAATAAGTAGCTGTATCCAGTTTGCTGACAGAAAAACAAACTGCAATGACAAAGACTGCTATTGTTCTTCATTTTGTAAGCAGCCGAGAATCTGACCTCGTCTTTTTCAGAACATGTAGCTTTTTTCAATTCATCAAATGCAAGTCAACATTACAATGAAATGTGTTGGCCAGGAAGCACCTGTATACTCAGCAGTAGGAGCGAACACAAGAAGAAAATGTGAGGTATAAGAAACTGTATAATGTGCAGTGTGTAATGTGACCAGTGCATATAACACTATTGCACACTGGGTACAGTGCAGAACAGAGAGATTAAAGAGTTCAGAAGCCTGGTAATGAAAACTGTCCAAGTCTTTTGGTCTGGGCAGTCATTTTCTGTAGAAACCGCTAGATGGGAAAATGTCCTGGATGGCAGAGAGACTGTTGCCGGTCTACTGTTGAAACCGTGGTAACCTGACAGGTATCTGAGATACCCAAGTCTGCAAACAGAAAATGTATTTAATGCAGACTGGATAGACAAATTCTGCCAGATCCTCTGCTTAAATAATTCTGATCTGTGGATACAAAATACTAGCCTGTCAGCTTCAGGCTGCTAAGGCCTAATCTGCAAGGCCTCAAAGAATGTGCCCGGCATCCATCAGTTCTGTTCAGCTGTGGGTTCTGAAATACAGTCTAACATGAAATATGTGCCAGGCAGAAACGATGAACCAGGAGGGCTGAATAAGAACATTTTCAGAAGTTTCCCAAACTGGCTATTAAATTGGTATTACTAGACTTGCTCATGTATAACCACACGGAAGCCTAGGGGTGGTTGACGGCCTTGCTGATTGTAGCCTTAGTGATAACATGACAAGGAGGTGTTGGAATGTGAATGGCAGCCATGCAGCTGCGCTCTCTGGAATGAATCTACATTTTAACACCAAATCTCCCATCACACACACATGGACACACACACACGGATGGACACATAGCTAATGTAGGCTAAATGGTCATTGTCTAATGACTGGCACCAAAGGAGGAAGAAGGGAGGACCAAGACCAAGTGTAGAAGAGGCCTAATCTATGTATGTAGCAGTCTTTAAACACTGAAACTACACTTACAGCCACCATTCATAACACACTCTCTTGCTTACACTTTTCAAAATAAAGGTACCAAAAAAGATTTTCAAGAAATGCCATGGAACATAGCCTTCTATTCAGATCATTTCAATGGATGGTTCTTTACCAGAATGTCCACCTATTATAAGGGTTCCATAACAATTAAAGGCCTTTTCTAGAACCATACAAACTGTTCCAACAACGTTCTTCTATTAAACACAATTCAAATATAAATCAGTATACATGCAAACATTTTAAAATAAATTATCATTATTATTATTAAATAAATAATAGTAGTAATAATAGTAGTAGTAGCAGTAGGAATGAAATATGAAGTAAACTGCTGAAGAAATCAATTGTAAGCAAAAACATAAAAAAAAAAAAAAAAGTCAGATGACCAGTCCAAGAAACATTTGGGAACAGTTTTTTTTTTTTTGTAGATGATTTGTCATAAAAAGTTGAGATTATAAACACTGGCTAAAGGCTACAAATATCCAGAGCTCTGAGGCCCACAGTGAAAAATGAAGGTGGTTCACAGTGGAAAAGCCTGGACGCTGCCAGTGCCAGAATTTCATGGGCAGTCAGATCCATGCAGACTCTGTTCATTCCATGATCTCTTTTCATCCTCCATCTTGGCTCAGTGTGAACTCTCATCATCCTCTTTAGGTTTTCTGTAATCTCCTCTATTGAACATGTAGCTGGCTCATAATTCAGCCAATGGACCATAGAGCTCACTGTAGAAGTGAAGGACCACTTACTGGGATCAGTTCTACTGCTGAGCTGGAAAACCAAGTCAATGAAAGAAGTTTTTGCTGATTTCTAATTTCTTTCCATGTTTTTCACACTTAAATGTTTCAGATCATTAACATTTTTTAAATATTAGTCAAACACAACACAACAAAAGTAAACACAAAATACGTTTTATACGTAAGTAAAGAATTTTATTTAAAAAAAATAAAATCGAAACCTACATGACCCTGTGTGACAAAGTGACTGCCACCAACGTTAAAACATATGGTTCTAACAGCGGTTCATCACCCCCGAGTTCAATATCTCTAGCCACACCCAGGCCTGATTACTACCACACCTGTTTTCAATCAAGAAATCACTTTAATAAAACCTGCCTGACAAAGTGAAGTAGACCAAAAGATCCTCAAAAGTTAGACATCATGCAGAGATGCAAAGAAATTCAGGGACAAATGAGAATGAAAGTAAGAGATCTATCAGTCTGGAAAAGCTTATAAAGCCATTTCTAAAGCTTTGACTCCTGCGAACCACAGTGAGAGTCATTATCCACAAATGGCAAAAACATGGAACAGTGGTGAACCTTCCCAGGAGTGGCCGGTCGACCAAAATGACCCCAAGAGCACAGCAACTACTAATCCAAGAAGTCACCAAAGACCCCACAACAACATCCAAAGAACTTCAGGCCTCACTTGCCTCAGTTAAGGTCAGTGTTAATGACTCCACCATAAGAAAGAGACTGGGCAAAAATAGCCTGCATGGCAGAGTGCCAAGATGAAAACCAATGCTGAGGAAAAAGAACATAAATTTTGACAGAAAGCAAAAAGCAAGACTTTTGGGAAAACAGTATGTGGACTGACGAAACAAAACTTGAACTTTTTGGAAGGTGTGTGTCCCATTACATCTGTCTTAGAAGCAACACTGAATTTCAGAAAAAGAACATCAATCATACCAACAGTGAAATATGGTGGTGGTAGTGTGATGGTCTGGGGCTATTTTGGATTTTCAGAACCTGGAAGACTTGCTGTGATAAATGGAACCATGAATTCTGCTGTCTACCAAAAACTCCTACAGGAGAATGTCCAGCCATCTGTTTCTGACCTCAAGCTGAAATGAACTTGGGTTCTGCAGCAGGACAATGATCCAAAACACCAGCAAATCCACCTCTGATTGGCTGAAGAAAAACAAAATGAAGTCTTTAGAGCGGCCTAGTCAAAGTCATGATCTGAATCCTATTGAAATGCTGTGGTATGACCTTAAAAAGGCTGTTCATGCTTGAAAACCCTTCAATGTGGCTGAACTACAACAATTCTGCAAAGATGAGTTTGGGCCAATATTCCTCCACAGCTGTAGAAGACTCATTGCAAGTTTTCGCAAACACTTGATTGCAGTTGTTGCTGCTAAGGATGGTCCAACCAGTTATTAGGTTTAGGGGGCAATCACTTGGTCATATAGGGCCATGTAGGTTTGGATTTATTTCTCCCTTAATAATAAAAACCTTTACTTAAAAACAGCATTTTGTGTTTACTTGTATTGTCTTTGACTATTTTGTACATTTGTTTGATGGTCTGAAAGATTTAAGTGTGACAAACATGGAAAAAAAAAAGAAATCAGGAAAGTGGCAAACACTTTTTCATACCACTGTATACATGTCAAACAAACGCTGTCTGGAGGAAGCAATGTGTCATCACTATTACTAATGGGTGTGAACATGATGATGAAATTTATGTCTGAGGGAGAGAAAGACAGCAAGAGGGAGTGAGTCAAAGAAAGAGAGAGAGAGAAAAATAGATTTCTATCGACCTGCATATGATGCTCCAGGCATTGAACAGTGTCATGTCCTCTAAATAACTCTCACTAGTGACTCAATAATGCACAGAAGCAGAGAAAATCTGGCAAATTAATTTTTGTAACTCTGCAACATGAGGTAAACCAGAAAGAGTCTAACAGTACATTGGTAGTCCGTACTAAAATAGAACAGGAAAGAAACCACATTATCATGTAGACTCTCAAACTGAAGGTGAGTCCATTATAGCTCTGAATAATTTGGCTGCAAAGACTGTAGTCTGTAAAGCAGTACACAAGCCCATCTTCTGTGTTAATATGTAATCATTTTATTTATGATTAGCTTAGTTTTAATGTTGATTTAGTTGTTTACTTATTGTCAATGGTTTGGAATTTGATGCTGGTTTGGAATTTACAGTCACTTTTCCAGAGAATCTGTCTAAATGGGCTGAGAAATGTAATGGTTATAAAGTGATCTACAATTGTGCAGAGGGTCCTTGACTTATGAAAATTTTATTTAAAAATGTGCATTTTTACTGTCATATACGGTAGTAGAATGCAGGGGGGTGCACTGTTTTTGCTGTATTGTTTATGTTTTATTCACTGTTTGTGTTGAATAAGAATTCAAGTGGATTGGAGGGGGAGATGGGGGGTTAATAGTGGTGTGTGTGTGTTTGCATGTGTGGGCAGGAAGAAAGAGAGGCTTTTCTCTGCTCTGCTAATTCCCTGTGCGTTGATTTTGCTGAGATGTTTGTTTTATTCAGTGTTAGTGTTGAATAAGAGTTCATGTGGATTGGTGGGTGAGATGGGGGGTTAATAGTGCACTGTGCTAAGTCACCGTCATTGTGGTCAATGCTACAAGTCTCCTCTCCCATGCGTTTACTGCTGTGGTGTATATTGAAGCATTAAAAAAAAAAATTCTATCTGGAGCAACGTTTCCTAAATGCTTTACTGTAATATATGAACGTTCATGCATGTTGTTGGCTGTTAATAAAACACATTGCTGTTCAATAAAGCCTTTGCAGCATCATTACATACATGGGTTCTGACTTGAAATTCAAGTTACGTCGCACTTTGAGGAACCGAATCCTGACATAACTCAGGGACCCCTTGTATTACTAACAATTAGCTTCATTCAAAATATTGTAAATACTCAATTGTGAAGCCAGTATTCCCATTAGAATTACATTGTGGCCTGAGCACAGTAACACACTTATAAACCAATAATGTAAGTTAACATCTCAACAGCCTCTCGTGACTACCCAAGTGTTCAATACCTGAAACATGTTCATCCACCACTCGTAATCCAGCCTCCTGTCTTTATTCTTCAAAATAAAAGTCCAATAAAGGGTCTTTAAAACAAACCCTGGTCCTAGTGAACAATGTAATGCTTTGCCTGCTCTCAGCACATCTGATGCAACCAATCAGCTCCTTAAAAAGGCTTTCCTGGGTTTAAGAGTAAATCTGTGAACTCAAATTACTGTTAAGGAGTCTAGGTTGCGACATCCTCCACATTCATGGAAGACTGGCTACACAAACATTCAGAGAAATTTCAGTTATGCACAACCACTGCAAAGTGACTGCAGTAAATTAGGTATTCATGGAAGCCTGCATTCAGTGCAAGAAGTTCCATAACGTGCAGCATGTTTTATCCCATGTAGGTTTGAAATGTTTTGGGTTCTGAATAATGCATGTCTTCTTTAGTGCCTTAAGCAGAGAGCTTTTCAAAGCCATCTACAGCAGCAAGCAGAAAACAGGCTTAGATTCAGCCAATTACTGCATGCAGTTATGCTTTCATGGCGAGAGATGACCTTTTGGCCTAAAATATCCTCAATTTGTGCAATGGGAGGGCAGTCTGACTGCTCTTACTGCCAGTTCTCCTTCACATAAAGACAAGCACTTTGGAAGAAATGGAGAGATAACCTAATCGTTTTCGAAACTCCGCTGTGGGCCAAACTTTAAACCTGCATGAAGGCAAAGATGATCTGATATTGCACCACTGAAACGCAGGCTTTGCCACAGGCTTTAGAAATGGCATAAATATCACTTTGCCAGAGTCATGTGCTTTGTGTGATGTGTAGAAGTACAAAAGTCCACCCACACATTCTCATTCACAGTCTTCCATAGAGGCTTTCGTTGGGGTTACCGCCTTTTATCCACAGCCAGGGAAGCTGTGGGAAGAACGCCATGTCAGCTTTTCTTAACATTGTTGATGTTAGATCATGAAGGCAAACTACAGGGTCAATAACCATGGCAGCTGTAGCCTGGTAAACACAAGCGGAGAGAGAGTGCCAGAACAGAATAGAAGCCAATAAAGAGATCACACAAGCTCTTTCATTCTATTTCTTCCCCTCACTTCTTTACCCGAAGGCCCACTCTCTACCGTTCTTCTGAGGACGATCTGGGTGAAGTTCCTTACTTGTTCCTCTCTTTCAGAGATGATCTCAACCCACCTTCTTAATGACAGGCTGCTGAGGCTATGACAGCTCATTCTGCCCACGAACTGTAAAAAAATAGAAATGCTGCCCATGTTCCAAAAGTGTCCCAAGCTATTTCTGACAGAATAAATAAAAAACTTTTTCATCACCCAAACCATCTGCTCAGAAACACAGAAAAACAAAAATACGAATATTCAGTTTAGTAAGGTAGTGTATTTTTTTGTTGTGTTTTTTTGGGAAAAAAAATTGTAATAATTGTTAACCTTTCCCCCTTGGTGGAAAGAAAGGAAAAAATAGCAACACTTCCACTCCAAAGAGGAAAGGATTTCCTTGTAAAAACCAGCCATATAAAAATGTCTCATTTTAAGGCAGAGGAGTGTCTTGTTTGTCGGTAGTTTGTTATCTACCACCATTCTGAGTTCAAAACTAATCAAGACTAATAGAATTGAACAAGGGAGTGTGTTCTTTACTTTCCTACAGTCTCCAAACAGTGGATCACCAGACTGAAGCACACACCCGTACAGCGAGTGCTTTCCTGAAGCAGCACTTCTGCTATTCTTAGAGATACACTGTGTACACTGTAGAAGAAGAGTGTCTTTGGACAGGGCTGGTTGGAAAAGATGTGAATCCTCCTGCATTCTTCCCAGTTTAAGCACTAGATTTAAGAAGAACAGATTTAAGAATCACCTCCAGCTTTGTTACTGCTTGGTATGCATTTTATCAAAAAACAACACACCCATTGTCCCTGTAAGAAGCTTTGAAAGCCTAGATTTGTGTGTGTGTGTGTGTGTGTGTGTGTGCGTTCTCTTCACTGAACCCAGATTTTATACATATTCCTTAAAAAAGGTCTAAAAATATGACCACAAATTAATTGTAGATATTAAATAAGTCCCAAATGCACACTGTCAGTGTGCTACATTGGTAAACAGAAAGTTATCATTCTGTTTTCCTAAGGAAAAAACGACACAAATGTTTCCTTAAAGGAACAAACTGGTCCTTAAGGGCCAGTATTTTTTTAAAAACCCCAAAAAGTTTTAAAGATTTGCCCGTTGATAGACGCATATTTGTATGTTTTCATAGCAGTACAACTTTTAAAATAAAAATAACAAAAAAACAAGCCCGAATACCTGGATTCCTATTAAGAATGTATAATCAGTGCAATTAAAATATAACTGCAATAAAATATGATACAATTACACTCCCTAACCAAGGGCACTGAAAGCGCTAGTGTCCTAAAAAGGTAGTTTATTTTCCAACAGAGTATCTGGCTTCTTGTGACACTACAGTTTGCGACCGAAAACGAGCTTTTCTTGAATAAATGACTTTAATTCATTCAGTCCAGCTTTAGCTCCGTACTATTCAAAGATTGACACAGGCCTGTCCTCAGTACAGAAGCTCTCGACCATAAAGCTGTATAAATGGAGAAACCACTCAATAATTAAGCAACTTGAGCTGCATTAAAGCTAAGTGCAGCAGAAACACAAAGACAAGGTCCAGATAAAAGCCGGGGAGATAAGAGTTTATGACGTCCATTGGATTCATTGATTTTTATCCACTTTTGCATACAAATATAACAGCTTTTACATTAGAATGAGAACTGGACATTTCAAGTGCCCTTCAGCACTTTAGTGAAAGAAACACTGTGCAAAGATGTTTTCAGCTTATTCGTTTGCATGGTAGTGTTCACATCCTAATGCTAGTGAAGTTATTTAGGGGACTTTAAAGTGATGTACTTTAACTTCTCGCATACTAGAACAACCTTTTTGCCTTAAGTGTGCATGAATAAACACCCTCTCCAGAACAGCCCCAACAATATTAAACAAATTCAAAAACTGAGCTGACAGCCAGGAAACTGACAGTGTATAGTCAGGAGGGTAGTGTGTGTGCAAGTAATTCTGCAAAGCATTCCTGTGTCAGTAATAGAAGGGTGTATTGTTTGCTCATAAACAATGAAGGGCCTCAGTTGCCCCAGGGGCACGATACACACAGAAACTCCCGTTACCGAACCGCACATACTCAACCTGCTACAAACAATGACAAAATATGAACTTTTAATAAAGAAAGAGTTAGACCTACAGGGCATGAGCAAATACAGAGACCCATACAAAGAAATAAAATCCCACTAACTCCAGTCCAAGCTGTTGCAGTCTCTCACTGGGTTTGTCTGTAATATAGTCAAATCAACACGTATAAACCTGCAGTTTTAGGGCTGCGGACTTACCCTCTCCGATTTCTCTTCGCTGAATGACTAGTGGAACAAAGCCAGGAGCAATGACGAGGAAACAGCTCAGAGCTCAGAGGGACTTGACACACTGTAGTGGGAGTGCAAGAGGGGTGGAAGCGGTTTGGAGAAGGCGAAGCTTGAGATGGGGCGTGAATGACTTCTCACAAGTGAGCACGTGAGCTACCAAGTTTCTGTCCCAAGAACACAGATAAGTGAAATTCACTGTGTCTATATTAAATAATAATAAAAATGATAAATCATTACCACCAAAATGTCAGATGAATAGATGTCACATGGTAAAAAGCAGTAACACAGTTGAGCTTAAACTATTGTTATAGACTGAGTTGTATCTAGCCCATTACACCACTCTATTTTCTATAAAGTTGTCGCTTTCGACAATCGAATTAAGTGTGTTCCATTCTGTGACCGGTAAGAAACAGGCTGCGTCCCAAACTACATACCGCCACACTGAATAGTATGTACAAATAACATAGACGTCAATAGAACGGCACTCACTAATGTAGTCGGCTACATGCAAACGAGTGTGATTTGGGACTCAGATCGAGGCTGGGCGCCGGCTACGGTTTTAGCCAATCAAAATCGAGGCGTTTGTCTCGCAACAAGAGTCGGGAGAAAAGATGCGGATGTAGCGAGCTCCGTCGTGGTGAAGCCATTCAGGTTGTGTGTGTGTGTGTGTGTGTGTGTGTGTAAGGCTGGGCTAGGCGGCTACTAGGGGAGGGAAGAAGAGCATGGGCACAGAGAGTGCTGCTGGCAGCATCCATGGCAAACAGCAGCTGAGGAAAATAAGCCTGGCCCTCACGAAAACGACACCATTACACATAATAAAAAAGAACTAATCTCTATAAAAATGGCAGAAGGTGGTTTATTTACCTGGTCCATCTCACATTTCTCGATCTCTGCATTCAGTTGAAAGGACTATTTCCAGGTGAAACAACGCCGCTACCCTCACGCTAAAAACAACAGCTCTTAGTACGCTCCACTCTCACAATTTCCTAAAACGAACTATACTGAATGTAACGTGGAGTTATCCAGCCAGTGTCGTGGTCCACGTCGCGGAAAGAAAGGATCCGGAGAAACGCCTTCGGTATTGTGTATTGGAGTATTGTTTAGGGAAGCGACGCCTCGATGTAACGCCATTGGTTAACGAAGCTGTCAATCACGGACCTCCGCGTCTTGCATTGGCCAGTAAAGTGAGTGGGCTCCCTGAAAGACCTATCGTTCAACAGCCTTGCGTTGTCGCTCGGCTCCCGCCCATGTCTGATGAATATAGTGAGAGCAGACAGTAGGATTTAGTGAGGCAGAGAAAGGAGGAGTGGCAGGATGGAAAACAGAAATACTCACGTGGGGAGATATTCGCTTTACTGATAGCAAGAGACGGGCGGATTTTGTTTGTTCTACACAGATATGGCACACCTGACACAGTCTTAAGGTATTCCAGTTAAACACACACCCACCAAGAAGGCAGATCTAATATAAGCGTTATGATGTCCAGTTTGTAGCTGTAGATCAGAGCTGCACAATTCTGGTCCTGGAGGACCAATGTCTAACACGGTTCTTTGTTCTCCTGCTCAAACACACAAAAAAAACCTGGTGAATAACAGATGATTTGAACAAATAGTGTTTAAACAGGGAAATGACCAAACTATCTGACTAGGGGTGGTACAAAATATCAATTTGCCGATATATCGTTGTCCTTGCTACCTCAATACGATAATTTATAAACTGACGCAAAACTGATTTTCAATCAGCTCAAACTAACGCAGAATGGTATTTACGGCCACAAAATGTCATGCAGCTTCTTCTCATGTATTTTGACAGAAGATAAAACATCACGACTAAAATCATCCCTCTGTCTGTTCGGCGGTGATACTTGTCTGTGATGCTGATGTTGTTGTGGGAGTGGTTTAGCACTGAATGCAGCGATAAGTTTAATATCCATCAAGCACCCTCAGATATCGCGACAGAAATGAGTAATTACACGTCTTCAGAAATCAGAGGTTTGTTTTAAGCAGTTTCATAATTTTTAGGGAATAAATTCTGTTAAAACATGGAGGCAGAAAGGGACAGGTCAGAGGCCCGTGCCTGTGAAAGTTGGGGGGTTGGGGGGTGTTACCCAGCTACTATCTGCGATCGGCGTCTATTTGTCATGACATCGCTTCAAACGCGGCGTTTATTGGAAACAGGTGTCAAAAAGCGACGCGCTATTAATAGAAGATATACGGTATATCTTTATTAAATGGCCTATGTATCTGTCATTAGTTACCTTCAACATTACAATTCATAAATTAACATATTTTTGTAATCAGAATGGTTTTAATGCATGAGTTTTTGATAATAGCATTGCAGTATTTTATATAAATTAATACCACCCCTCCCCTTGTGTTTCTAAAATGTATCGCTATATAATTGTCTTGCTCGCTGTATTGTGATATTACTGTTATCATGGGCCATTGTGTCATTATGTGAGAGAGCCTAAGATTCCCACCCTTACCTCTGATCTAGCTGACCCCATCCTTTTTAAAAATTATATTTCCTAATTGAACTGCTTCCATAGTGACCATGTTCATATACATGACACTAGGTCCAAATGTGATTAAAAGAAAAACAATCTCAGTTCTTTTCCCATCTCAGTGGTTCTGGGAGACAAACATGAGGTTTGTCAAGGTTCCAATACCTTGTCATTAAAAAAAAAATCATGAAAGGATATTCCTGTTTGGACCATTACAGCACCATCTAGATCAGTGGTCCTGGGCCATTCAAAAAATTAAAACTTGTTTTTAAAAAAATACGATCTCAATCCGTAGCATCTAAGTATGTTAGAAACATCAGCTTTGCCGGCATTCTGGATGAAAGTCATGGCAGAAACAACAGCACAACAGCACTGAAAACTTATTCTGAAAGGACTGGTTCCGCATTACCATAGCAACCAGAGCAGAGGAGGACGTTACTCTGATTGTTGTTGGTGCATTTCAGAAAAACTTTGCTAATAAAGTTACATAATTACACAAAATACCACAGTTTTTGTGTTTGTCGTTTCATTTTATTTTGTTGTTTTTATCCGTGACACCTTAAATGCAGGTCCGCGAAAATACTGTCTGACATTAAACCGATTCGTGGTGCGAAAAAGGTTGGGGACCACTAATCTAGATGAAAAGCCTCAGCTCAGAATAAGAATCAGTTTCAGTGTTATAAGTGCTTTTACTTCAGTATTATGAGAAGCACTGTTATCCTGCCAGTGGGAAAAGTCACAAAGGACTGTGATCAATTATCATGAAAAATTGTTTCTATAAAGGCTTTTGTTTTTTGAGTTTTTTTACTGCAAGATCAAGCTACAACACAATTTTAATAACTTTTCTTCTGATCTTTGCAAAGGCAATCAATTCTGCTGCTAAGGTTCATCTACAGTATATATTTCCCTCTTTGTTGAGTACAACTTAACTAGAACAGCCTGGTAAAATACATTAATAATAGTTACACTTCTTACATTATCGCTATCGCAAGCCTGTTGGGCAGGAATTCATTTCATACTTAATGTAGATCACCAGGAAGGTCTTAAAGAGATTCTGAGGCCTTAAAGAAAGTTCTCAGAAAAGGCTTTTTTCAGACATAGTATAGACAGGTTCCTCTTTATTATCCCTCTTCCTGCTCCTATAGCACTTCCAGTGCACACATGTTATATTTAAATGTTCATAAAGACCTTAATTATTTAAAGCATAAGTGTTTGCAGGCCCTGTTAAACATTCTGTCAACTCTTGGTTGAGTACTCACCGGTGCTGGTGCTATAGGTTCGGACGGTTGTTGCGGTTGGTGGTGGTGAATCCGAATCCAATGATGCCGTGTCATCATCTTGGGAACAGCCTGCCTGGATGGCACGGAGGTAACTATGGCTACGGGAACGGAAGCATGTGGGCGTGGGCAAATCTGGAGGCTCCTCGGCCCGGGAGTGAGAGCGCATGTGCGGGTGCACATCCCCAAACACAGACTCCGAACAGGACTCTTCTCCATAGCGTTGGTTCATGTCCAGGTCCCGTACCTGGTGGGACAGAGACACATTGATCCAAACTGCTGGATTTGAGGAGTTCGTATGGGTTGCCAGGTAGGACAGCACACAGGGAGGTGCACAGTGATGCTTCAGAGACTAAATGAGTTTGTGACTCACTGTCTGCTTGTAACTAACACTGCAGTGCATGTCTATTTAGTCTGCAAGGTTAAGGAGCATGCTCAGTTATCAGTTCAGACAGGTGAGAGAGGGGGAAGGGAAAGACTAATGAAAGTCTCATATCTGACTCCATTCTATTTAATCCCCTGAATTTTAGACTTAGGAGTAATCTTAAGGTTAATCATTGTGTAAGTTCTAGGATTAAGACAAATAAGCAAACTCCACCTTTCTGCTGTGAGGCTACATATAAAACTTATAAAATGTTAATAAAATGTTGCCAAAAGTATGTTGTGCTTGTTTAATATATGGCTGTTTCCAAAGGTTTTGACTCCCTTAGTCCCTTACAGATTTAAAAATGGAAAAAAAATCCACTAGAGAGCACACTTTTGCATCCTATAATGCACAACTGTTTATTTGCTGAATTTAGCTTTTTGCAAAATATAAAACCTAAAACTGTGGTCTTTGCAAAAGTTTGTGTGTTCATGTCATGTTATGGGAGGGGGGGGAAGTGTTAACATACAATTTTATTGTACAGTGTAAAGTTTAAGGGGATATAGTTCTGTGTCCCCTCTGATGTCATAGGTACTAGTATATACACACATGGACAAAATTGTTGGTTCCCTTTCGTTACAGAAAGAAAAACCTACAATGGTCACTGAAATAGCTTGAATCTGACAAAAGTAATAATACATAACAATTTACTGAGAATTAACAAATTAAAATCAGACATTGCTTTTGAATTGTGGTCCAACAAAATTATTCTAAACAACAAACTAATGAAACCGGCCTGGATAAAAATGATGGTACCCCTAGAAAAGACTGAAAATAATTTGACTAGAGGGACAAGTTAAACTGAGGTGTGTCTGGTGATTGGCATGGTGGGTATCTTCAAGCCTGGAATCAGTCATTCTTCCAGTTTAAATAGTGAAAAGTCGTCACTGTGCTGTTTGGTATTATGGTGTGAACCATAGACAACGAAGAAAAAGGAATTGTCTAAAGAGATCAGAAAGAAAATTATTGACAAGTATGTTAAAGGTAAAGGTTATAAGACAATCTTCAAACAACTTGATGTTCCTGTGACAACAGTTGCACATATTATTCAGAAGTTTAGCCAACCTCCCTGGATGAGGTCCCAACAGAAAAATTGATTATACAGATGATACGAATAGTAACCAACGAGCCCAGAACAACTTCCAAAGAGATTAGAGGAAAACTCCAATGACAAGTTATATCTGTGTCACATCACACCATCTGTCGCTGTTTAAGCCAAAGTGAACTTCATGGAAGACGACCAAAGAGGACACCACTGTTGAAGGCAAATCACAAAAAAGTGACACTGGAATTTGCCAAAATACATATTGACGAAAGACAAAGCTTCTGGGAGAATGTTCTTTGGACTGATGAGACAAAACTGGAGCTTTTTGCAAATCACATCAGCTCTATGTTCACAGGCACAAAAATGAAACATTAAGAACACTGTACCTACTGTGAAACATGGTGGAGGTTCAGTTATGTTCTGAGGCTGCTTTGCTGTGTCTGGCACATAGTTTTGAATCTGTGCAATGATGAAGGTACAATGAAATCACAAGACTCAAGTCATTCTGGAACAAAATGTGCTGCCCAGTGTTAGAAAGCTTGGTCTCAGTCACAGATCATGAGTCCTCCAACAGGATAATGACAAACATTAAAAACACCCAAGAATGACTAAGATCAAAACGCTGGACTATTATTCTGAAGTAGTCTTCTATGAGCCCTGATCTAAATCTCATCAAACATCTGTGGAAAGAACTGAACCATGCAGTCTGAGAAGGCTCCCTTCAAACCTGACACAGCTGGAGCAGTTTGCTCATAAAGAGTGGGACAAAAACCTTTCGACAGGTGCAGAAGTCTCATTGAGAGTTACAGGAATCTGATTGCAGGAATTGCCTCAAAAGGTTGTGTAACAAAATATTAAGTTAGGGGAACCATGTTTTTTGTCCAGGCCAGTTTAATTAGTTTGTTGTGTAGAATAATTCTGTTGGACCACAATTCAAAAGCAATGTCTGATTTTCATTTTTTAATTCTCAGTAAACTGTTTATTGTATTGTTAGTGTGATTCCCTCAAGCACAAAGCAGCTAAAGCTGAACCCACACACCACCCACACCTACACACACACACACACACCACCCACAGATCACCTGCACCCACCTCCCACACACGCACCTGCCCACACACCACCCACATCCACATCCACACACACACACACACACACACACACGCACGCACGCACGCACGCACGCACGCACGCGCGCGCACGCACGCACGCACACACACACACACACACACACACACACACACACACAGACACACAATTAACATGGTCAAAGCTAATCCCATATCTTAACCATGTACTGTTGCTGGCAATATTTGAGAAATTCCTTTTGTTATTTCAGTGACCATTGTGGGTTTTTCTTTCTGTAATGAAAGGTACCAACAATTTTGTCCGTGTGTGTATGTAGTATAAGTACAGATAAATTAAACTGTTAAAGTGTAGCATAGTTGTGCCATTTTTGTCTCTGTTAGCAAAGCACAGCTAGGAGGATCTCTCTCTCTCTCTCTCTCTCTCTCTCTCTCTCTCTCTCTCTCTCTCTCTCTCTCTCTCTCTCTCTCT